>BMAU01002413.1:0-192816 GCA_019973935.1 Trichonephila clavipes | reverse complement strand
CAAAGAAAAATCAAACAATTAGAAATTAAAAATCTAATTTAGAAAGACACCTTATGACTAAGCACCAATCATCAATTAGTATCAAATATCCGGTTGGTGATGTAAGGAAGAAAGCAGTTGAAGAACTTCAAAGGAGACAAGAAAGGTTAACTGTTTTTAATCATTGGGTGGAATCTAACAATGTTATTATGGCAAGTTTTGTAGTTAGTCGGAAGATTTCTCAGAGAAGAAAGCCATATACTAACGGAGACTATATAAAGAGTTGTTTTACAAGTACATCTGAAGAGCTTTTTCAAAAATAAATCAGGCATTTAAAAAATAATCCGAGAGATGCCTTGGTCTGCTAAAACAGTGAAAGTAAGAACAGTAAAAATGTCTGCAAAATATAACAAACCAACAAATTGAAAATCTCAAATTGGCTTCCACTCTCTCAATAGCAGTTAACGAGTCTTATGATTTAAATGACAGCACAAGTTTCTTAGTGTGCGATTTATTTTTACTACAGGCCCTAAAAAGGAACTTTTGGAAAAAATTGCAACTCAAATGACAAACACGTGGAGTTGTCAATGAGTGCTTGAAAAAAAACAAATTCCATTAGAAAAAATTGTCTTGATTTTAACGGATGGAGTGAAAAGTATGGATACAAGAAATGGGTTTGTTGCTTGTTTGAAAGAAAAAATTTAATCACAAGATACTTACTATTGTATTATTCATTAAGAAGCACTATGTGCACAGACATTTCCTGAAGGAATTTGTAAAGTAATGGAATTGGTGTATGATTAAGATTATCAACTCTATTATAGCTAAAGCTTTTTGCCATCGCCAATTTCAAGAATTTCTAATCGAGGTAAAAAGTGAATATGCACATATGCTGCATAACAAGATTTGCTGATTATCGAGAGGAAACGTTTTGCTTCACTGTTAACTGAAATTAAAACATTTCTTCTTGAAAAGAGTGTACACTGTGTAGAGCCAACGAATGATCTGTAGATCCAGAAATTTTATTTTCTGGTGGATGTTACTTCTCATCTAAATCAGCTGAATCGTAAATGACAAGGAAAAGGAAACAATTTTTTCAATGTTAGAAGTAATTTCATTCGAAAACAAATTGTCACTTTTTGCTGAAGATTTTGAAAGAGAAACCCTAACGACTCCCCCCCATCACTTTCCATGCCTATTAAAATATTGTCGAGAAAGTAAGTCTAATATTGACATTTGCTATTTCAAAACAACACTAATAAATATGAGGGAAGCTTTTCTCAGTAGGTTCAAAGACTTCAAAAACAGCAAAGCGATGCTAGCTTTTGTAATAAAACCTCTGAATGTCACGGAAACAGAACTTAATTTTTCATCCTTTAATATTAGTATTGACATCTTTTGAATGCTGTTACTAGATTTAAAAAATAAAGAATTATAGAGATCAAAATTCGAGTGTCTTTGTGCCGATTTATAGCTATTGGAGAGAAATAAATGTGAACTAAGTTCACAACGCAAGTGGTCTGCTTTAAAAAATCTGGAGAGGAAAGTTATGTTGATTTTTAACACTTGGAATAGTATTCCTGACTCATGATCTATTGAAAAAACTAGAGTTTGCTGTTCTTTCCTTATTTGGTTCTACATATTCATGTGAGCAATCATTTTCAAGCATAAACAATATCATGAATAAATTAAGAAAGCAGCTTAATGATGAGAACTTGGAATCGTGCCTCAAATTAAAAACTACATCATACAGACCTGACTTACCCTTACTTTCCGAGTAAATGCAAGACCAATGTTCACATTAGTGGAGTATTTGTAGTTATTTTTAAGAAAATCCTTTTTCATTATTTTAATAGTTATATTTTTAAATAAATATTATCTTTTATATAAGTATGATACTAAGTTTTATTTAATTTACAGTTAGTAAATCTAAAACTTATTTGGCAAAGGGAAGCTTGAGAGTGTACTTTTAATTGTAATTATTTAAATAATCATGTCTCCTACTAAAGCAAAGCATATATTTAAAGAATGGCTCTTTGAATAAATTTCAATTGTGTATTATCTATATTTGGCTCTTTTGGATGACAAGGTTTCTGACCACTGGCTTAATCTATTTTGTCATAATAATGCAACTGACTATAAGCCAACAGCTTTTTGGACTAGATGGAAGAGCTCTTAAAACTTAATAGGCAGTAAAAATCCTGACATATTTCAAGCTAACTTTTTATAAGTAAAAATCCATTTGCTAATAAAGTTAAATTATTACAATATGTAAGTTTTTTTTTAAACAAATAAGAGCTCAACAGATGAGTTCTCAAAATATATAATTATCTTAACAATAAACTTCCTTAAATTAGTAAAAGTTCATAGAAATGTTTTATAAGTAAAAGTAAATTAATGTTTGAAATGCGATTTAATTTACAAATAGTAAATATTACATATTTCACACAATTACTTCTAAAAATTAAATGAACCAGATTAAGGGTTCCACATCAAAATTACTTTTTGTACTCAATTGGTCCTTTTAACATTTGTTATGGTTAGTTGACCAGATATTTTTTAAAAAATATGAAACTTTTCCTGAGACTATAAAATAAATACCGTATTTATTCGAATCTAAGCCGCACCCCAAATTCTCAATGAGATTTTGTGAAAAATTAAAAATAGTGCAAAATGGTATATTGATATCCAATGTTACATAATTAAAATAAATTTAAAATGAGAATTAATAAGAAATGAATAGTTAATTATTTTACCAGTATTTTAAATACACACATGAACTTCTAATGATTTCTCCCCCCGATTTTAAGCCGCATCCCATTTTTAGTAGCATTAACACTGGAAAAAAAGTGTGGCTTTTGGATTCAAGTAAATACGGTATATAGGAAATAGAACTGAAAGCATTTGATGAAAGTTTAGTTTTTTAATTAGCATATACTTATTTTTACCAATAATTTTAAACACTACACAAGAATTAGATTAGATGCTAACATAATCTATAATGAAGATTAGAAAACATTTATAGAAATAGATGTTTCTCTTTTAAAACTTAAAAAACAAGCTGCTGTTTTAAAAATGTGTTTCTAAACTTCCCCAGCCAAATAAAAGCAAAATTTACAAGATTTGCATCACATCTCAGTGCTAAAAACACACAACAGAACAAATGTTATGCTCGTATAAAGTATTTCATTTTCTCTGTTTTTCCCTTTAAAAAAATTAAGAAAATTAACATCTATAAAGTGGAAGTCGAAAGTTAAAATTTTAAACATTTTCCATAAACACACACAGCAGACATTTTTCTATAATGACAGGGTCTGCATTGTGAATTAAAAAGATCAGCATATAAACAAATAAGTTTAATAAAAAATATTAACTTCAGTATGGATAACAATGATAAGTGATACATTTTAATTCATGTTCATTATTAAAGGAAAAATACTTCTTTTTAAACAAAGAATTGCAGTTTAGGGTGTAAAACCATAATTTCAATTTCAAACATTTTCTGATGCATAGCATGCTCTTTCTCAAGTGGATAGCAAACATAATCATCTTTGGCCTCATATTTATTAGCCTTCTAGAAGAAAATTTTGTTATAAAGCAATTTTCGTAATTATAGTTGAAATTTCTGTATTTGATGTTAAGACACTGATGCAGCAAACAAATAGAGAAATTTCTGTATTTGATATTAAGACACTGATGCAGCAAACAAATAGAGAATTAAAACTGTTATTATTCATTATAATTCACAAGATAACAGTTTTGTAGTTTAAATTAATATTTAAAACATAGAACTTCTCAGTTGAAAATTAAATATTTAAGAACAAAATATTACTACATATATTCAAATTCTATAAATTATATAAATGTTGTAATAGTAATTAACTAACTTTATTTAAACAGTAATACATTAAAAATGATCCATTTCATATTTTTTTAATTATATACATGTGACAAATTAATGTAGTTTTTAATAAATACCTTTTCAATAGAACAGCTACAATTATCAAATTGAGAGATAATGAAAAGTAATTAAAGCTAATCAAATAAGTAAATGCTCAAAAATTAATATACTCACTAAAACTATATTAATAAAACTACTATTCCATTAGAAGTTTCAGATTTATTTTAACTAGAAATGAAACCTGTTTTAAAAACTCTCTATTTACATAGGAAAAAAAAGAATACTTTGATATTATTTTAAAAAATCAAAAAATTAGTCTTTAATTATTATTTTCAAATGTTACTTAAATCATATGAATTATTACAATCACTGTATCTTTAGAAATATTTAATTTATTGGGAGAGGAATTTGTAGAAAAAAACCCTCTAGTACTTAAATTCATACTCTTATAATACTAATGTTTTTATACTAGAAAAAAATATTTACTCTTATTTATAATTACAAATAAATAAATTACTCCTTTCTTCTAGATTTATTAAAAATTATAACTTGATAAAAATGAATCTTAAACAAATAGTTTGAGTATATGTTAATAATAAATAATTGGAGCAGACATATGAATAAATAAAGATCTAGAGGAAAATATATGTGCTTTTCTAATACGATAATGAATGCTGTCTTAATTTATTTAGGTAGATTTAAAATTGTGTCAAAAAGAATTTTTTTTAAACTGTCATATAGTTCTAAAGCAATTTTTTAAAAACTATTTTTAATTATTATTTTATCTTAGGATGAAGATTCACATTAAAGTTATTTTTTACAGGAAAGGAGGGGGCAAATTACTTTATGACAAATTCAAATAGCCTGTTATCCGAATACTCGTATAATAAAATTTAAAAATTATTCAAGTATAAATATTTTTGTTTTATAAGCATTATTTTGGAATGAAATAAGAAAGTTTGTGAATAAAAAAATACATAAATAATGAAAACGTTAAATATAACAAAAAAAATAAAGTCTGAAAAATCTACAGATTTTTTTTACATATACATAATTTTTTTGAGCATATACAGCTATACTCACAAGCAATCACTTTTAATATTTTATTTAATTTGTCTGAATTTTCTTCTTTCATTTAGGGATAGTAAATTTCAAATTACTTCATACATTAATTAGTTCAAACTGATGTGAATTTGTTAAGTAAGCACATCATTATTCATAAGCCCCTTCCCCCTTCCTAAAAAACCACATGGTTTTTATTAAATAAAATATAATTGCAAAACAATGCAAAATTAATGTGTGTATATATATATATATATATATATATATATATATAAATGTTTTTTAAAGAAATATATGGTCATGAGAAAAAAAACTTTAGACAGAAAAATTCAAATTATGAGACAAAAATGAAAACATTAAAAATAATAAAACCCATCAGGTCAATAAGAAAATTTTTACTTTAATAACATTACTTACACTTCCATTATTTTTTTAATGGATTTACAAATACAGGCACACATTTTTTACAATATGTATATTTCCAAAATATTTATAAAAAAATAGTCTTCAAATAATACAAAGAGGTTTATCATGTTTGAACACGATAAATATTCACAACACTAATGAAAAAACTATGTATAAATAAATAGTGAAGCTTGTGTTTAAGGAAAAATGCATAGTAAAAGTATTTATTTTGAAATATTTACAACAAAATAACTATTTATCTATAATCTACAAGGTCTTCATTTTCATATCTCTTAAGAGAATGAAGTAATTTTATCCTGATCACCCGAATGCATACGACTATATTATAGTTTTCTGGAAGGTCCTCAATAACATCAGAGTGCTAGAAGGAAATAAAAGAAATTCTTAATTTTTATTGTCCGCTAATTTTTTTTAAAAGAAAATTTAATATTAGTTTTTAAATAGATTTTTATTTGGGTTTATTTAAATGTTTTCCTGAATCTAACAATGAAAAGCATGGTGAAAATAAAATATATATTAAAACTTGTGTTATTTTAAAACCTTTACAATAATAAAATTTCTGACCTCAAAAACAGTTAAACACCAATTAAAATAATGCATTGTTCTATAAGTATGCATACTTTTACAAATTTTTAACCCCAAAATAATTCATACCATACAGCTGAACTTTATGTGGAGAAAAATATAAAGGTTCAATTGATATTTTTTTACATAGTATGTACAGTAAAGATTTATATAACATCTATCTCTAGATAATTTATATAAAAATGTATACACACATAACATATAAAGCAAACACATTCAAGGAGATATATTGAAAAACTTACTCGGTTCTCGTTTGATGAGGCTAGAACATTGCTTTATGGTTTTCCACTAACATCTAAAATGAGATGTTTCAAATAAATAAAATACTATAAATCAAGAATAAGCAATTAAAAATTGTTATTTAAGCACCATAAAATGTTATGCTAACACATAGTTTTATCAATCAAGATTTATTCAGAAATGAAATTTTAGTACTTTTCCGTTTCAACGGCGCAAGCGATAAAATTGCTGAAAATTATACAACAGACGCCAAACGGAATATTCCATCTAGTAAACTTTTACCACCATATTTCAAAACAAGTCGCGGTCTTTTCGGTACTTAAGGATCAGCGTCACCGCAGCCAAATTGGCGCCACGCGAATCGCGCCATTTTCCAACATAATCTGATTGGTACTTTTTCATGTAGTGTATATAGTGTGTGTATGGGGGGGGGCACATCGGATTTAGCGATTTTTCTTCGGAAATATCGAATTCATTCCAAAATAAATAATTCCGAAAAAAGTACCTTGGCGACCTCTTCTAGTCGCCAAAAAAGGACTGCGCCAAGTGCCCCCCCCCCTATACTACACTTAAACCAAAACACCGATTTATTTTTGGGAATATGGAGCAACAAAGGCTATCATCCCCTAAAAGACAAAGAAATATTTACAATTTAGTAGATATCAAAATGTTTCATTTTCTGAACAAAAAATCTAAATGTTGATCTATTTGACACAGCTTTCTCAAATAACTCTTTGAATGTGATATTTTGCAGTGAGGATCAATTTTGAGAAAAAACTTTAGATAATTTCGAGGATGAATATATCTACTGCAGCTTAACAAGATATGGTCCAATTCATTTAAACAATTACAAGAGCTACAATTTGCATTGTATGATAAATTGAATTTTTGTAGAAGTCCTGGAGTAATGATAATTTTGCTAAAGGTTCGAGTACACAGAATTTGCTTTTTAAAATCTTTCTTGATATTTTTTTACTGATGTCTTCTGAGGCAATTCAGACGATGTAAACGTTAGACTCGGTGACAGATATTGCGAGATAATCCGCCTGTTCATTCCATAATACATTTGAGTGTCCCGAAGTAGAATCAACTGATTGTTATAACATGATTGTATGTAAATCTTACTAGCTAATCTGTGAATAACACTATGTGATTTGATCGAGTAATTTTGAAGAGCAGAGAGAACAGAGACTATCAGATAAAATGAACAGATTTTTGTTTGAAATAGTCCGATCATCTAAAGCTTGGCAGATAGTCAAAGCTTCAGCAGCAAAAATAGAGTTATTGTGATTAATTCTATAAGCAATAGAGGAATTTTCCGTAATACTAGCAATAGATGTAGTTTGCTCATTTTTTGAAGAATCAGTAGCTATTAAATAAAACACATTACAATGTCTGTTATTTTGATATTAAGGCGTGATTCGCGTGGCATCAATTTTGCTGCGGTGACGCTAATACGCAAGTACCGTCTTTTCTTATTAGTAACGTCTTTTTTATAATACACATCAAAAATAGATGAAAAACCAATGAGAATCAGCATTTATAACATTTTTATGTATATATTGTGTGTTGTCGCCAATAAAGCCAGCTTGGCAAGATATGCGCTGGCAAAAAGGGAAAAGTACCGAAAATTTTTTATATTTTTATACAAAACAAGTATATATATATATATATGCACAAAAAGAAATAGATGGAGATAATCTGAACATGGAGCATTTTAATGAATAATAAGCATAAAAAATGCAAAATAGAGGTAGTCAAGAAATGTTATTTAAAAAAAGTATTAGAAATGTATATTTAAAAAAAATTATATTTTATATGCATAATTTACAGAAAATACTTTTGAAAATTATTAAAATACAATGAAACAACTTATGAAGACACAATATTTTGCAAATAAAAAAAAGAGAACATTTTAGTTGAAATATGAATGAATAAATATGGGTACATACGTATTATCGCAACCTATTAGCGACATTATATGAAACGAAGCACCTGGTTGCCAATTCAGCGCGTGCGACATATAAGAAATCGGGGTTACCAACTTGGCAAGTTATTAAGAGTTGGCGTTTATTGCGATAATACGTAAGTACCTAAATATGTTGTCAAAACATGTGGATTGGTGATAGGCAAACCCTACAATAAAATCAAAAACTATTAAATCATTAAAGGACTCAAAAAGCACAAGAAACACTTAAATTACAATTATGTTTACTACAACAAGACTTCAGTTTTAAGAGCATTAATTACAATGAAAAACAACAAAAACAATATTTCTTTCACACAAAAAAAGTTGACAATTTAAAACTGCTTTTCACAATAACAATACATATTCTAGAATCTAACTCTTAATTTTCTTTCTAAATCAAGTGATCCAAAAATCCCTATTAGAATAATCACACACACACAAAAAAAAAAATTGGCCAAAGTGTAGTATGGGGGGGGGCCTTTGGATTTGGCGATTTTTATCTAGATATCATGGTGAGATAACGAATTCATTCTATCGAATCCGGTCGCCCAAAACACCTATCGCTAAATGAAGTAGCTTGGCGACCATTTTTGCTCGTCAAAAGAAATTGATATCGCCCCCCATACTATACTTTAACCAAATTTTTAAATTAAAATAATTATGTAGGCGCAATTGTTCTGAGAAGATAGGCAACAGATCGAATACCAAATTTTCTAAAGATTTACATCAACATGTGTAAGGATCTTGTCTCCGCGCCTCAAGATCTAAGAGAAAGGGAAGGAAGACTAGCCGTGTTCAATATCACTTGGTTTATTTGCAACACAAACAACAGCACCAGTTCGATCAATCAAAACTAAGAGATGCACCCAATTAAAGCAATATGTAGACAATTAACGAGGTACGAGAAGATTTTAATTACCAGTAATAGTTACTTCAGCTCAAGTACAATGCCTTCCTAGCAATCTAATCTATATTCAATCTCCAGTAACAAATTGTCACCTTAATTATTACAATTATTAAATACTAAATATCGACGCTACACTTTAAATTTGATTAAGCACTGCTCGGCTAATAACCTACCCCCCTGTCTCTCTTTCTAACTTGAAAGTCTAGACTTTATATAGTAGACATAATTTACATGTTTACGTTCTCTTCTTCGGGGGAGCGTTCAAATAAAATAGTTTTTAAGAACCAAAGATTCCCCAAGAGGATTTGTTAGAAGGTCGCGGATAGAGCCGTCACACATGAAACTTACATTTTACATAAATACACTCATTTAAAAAATGATTCTTTATAAAATTATTCTGAGTTGTTCATCACTTAATAGTGATATTAATACACTAAAAACAATATTGCCAATATTAATGACAAATGCATTAAAACACAAAAAATTACTTTTGTACTGAAAAATTCACCTTTTTACAAACGAATATTTAAATGTTTGTTAAGTATGAAATTTCTTTTGTGAAAATTTACTACTGTTATATTTATAATTATGAACACACACACATTTCTAGGGGGGGAATGTCATGTTAGCACAAATGAATTAAAATATATATACAAAAACATTCAATATTAAATCTAGATTTATCAAAGTTTAGATAAGAAATGAGAAATACTTATTAAATATTATAATGGCTCAATCCTATTTTAGCCTACACCTTTATTTATCGCTAACTTGGCGAATTATTATCTTTATATCGGACAGAAGTTCAATACAGAAAAGTGAGCAGATGGCGCAGTTTGCCAAAGGAGTGGGCTAAAATAAGGGTTCAACTGAACTTTGTATTTATTAAATATAAGAACGTTACTATAAGTTGACAATAGTTTAAGTCAAAATATTATATCTAAACAATCTACGTAAAATCTTTGTTCGGATGTTAGTTTTCTAGCAGCAATAATTGACGGGGCTTCTATTTAAACGAATTATGAGGAATATTTTTGCTTAAAAAGAATAAGAAAATTGAAAAAAAAAATTAATTCCTCTGTCTTAAATTTTAGAAATCGTATGGCTAAATACCAGTTTGAAAAATTCTAAATATTTTAAATATCACATAACTAGAAACTAATAACTATTAATCTATTTTGCCTATAAATAACTTAATCAATATATTTTTTTAAAAAAAATTCAAAATAAATTCCTTTAGAGAACAGCATACCAGACAATAAGTGTTAGTTTATGTAAATAAAAAGAATTTTCTAATAACTCCAATACACTATATCGAAAGTGATAAAAGCTCCCGGAGAATGTAAGATGGTAATTACCAATCCGCAGTCCCATTTGAAAGAAATATCGAAAAATGCTCGAAATCCATAGATGTTGTTTTTCTTCGTCGAGGAACAAAAGTTTGCTTATACCACTGCAGCAAATATTTTAAAAGTACAATACGGAAAATATCTGTAATAAGTTGCTTGAGTTTTAAATGAAAAGAAAAAGTATATTGAATCATATTTAATTCTTCTCGTCTAACTTTAAAAGCACCCTAGTAACAGAGTTTTACTTAAAAAACATACTCCCATTTTTTTTTCGCAAAAAATGTAATTTGCGCTAAGTTTCAGCTACATCAAATTAAATCATAAGAATTGTACTTAAACTCTCAATGAATTTTCTGAGATACTAAGTTTTCAATCTACAAATTTTAATGGCTATTGAATTAATTGGCTACGATTTTTGATTGTACAAACATAGGCTTCATAGAAATTGAAACATATTCAAGGAGTGACCGACAATAATAAGGAATGAAAATATAATCATCGGAATGATAAATTATTATAGAACTCTAAAATCGAGATTTTTGAAAAATATTTTATAAAAAAACATTCCCGATTCTAGCCAAAAAATAACAGGGAATATGTCCGAATTAAAAAAAATGCTACAGCATTCTTTTAAGTCCATGCGGTAATAAGACATACATTCTGAAATAAGTATACTTTAATAATAAATAGAAATAATATAAGTAGAAAAGTGTATCGAAACACTCGGAAATACGCAAAAAAGAACTCATGTTACATTTTAATACATAAAGATACAAACTGTAAAACCTTTTTTTAACAAGAAACTATTTCAAAAGAATATGAACAGTGGAACGTTCTCGTTATCCGAAAAATCTCTCCTGCAGATTCTATTCTGCAACATATTGCAAACTCAATTTTAATTATTAAAAAAATATGTGTTCTTCTTAATTTAAAAGCATGGTGTCAATAATTGTGTCTACATTTGAAAATAAAGCTTTGATACTTAAGCAAAATAAAACAAGTAATATATACAGTGACGCACACAAGGGGAGGGTCCTGGGGGACCGGACCCCCCCAATTTTTTTTTTTCCCAGTTGATTATAATTAAGTATATAGTGCAAAAAATTTAATTAAATATTTGTTATTAATGATTAATTTTGTTAATTAATGCTAATTATTTATTCAATAATCAGTTTTTTACTGTGTTTTGTTCCCGAAAATCGACAAAATCAAAAGGAGCATAATACAAGAATGATGAACTTTCGGCCCCGGACCCCCCCCTGAAAAATTCCTGTGTGCACTACTGAATATATATATATAAAGTCAATTCCTATTAACGATTGAAAATTTGAACGATATATATATAGGGAGAGAATGAACTAATAGTAGGAATTGGAAAAAAGAGCATGCTTCGTATGCATTGTTGTAACAACGCACATTCAGTTTTCACAACTTTTGAAATTGTTTTAACAGTTACATTGTTACGACAATGAAGACGAATCTAAGTTGGCGTCGAAAACCAGTAATTAATTTAATTAATGAAATAATATCTAAAAAAATTGTATTAACATCAAGTGTCATCCACTACAAGTTTAAAAAAATTTATTTGAACTTGATTGGATGAATAGAAAGTATTTTATCAACGATTGAAAATTTGAACAAGATAAATATATATATAGAGAGAGAGGGTGAACTAATAGCAGGAATTGAAAAATAAATTATAATTTAAAAAAAGTGATGAAATAATTAAGAGGAAAAAATACGCGAGATTAGTTTAAAATGATTTACAACGCAGATCAAGTCCTAATTTTTATTCGTTATTACAAGTTACAATTAAATTAATATAAAAGATAATTGTTATTACAGAAAAGAATTAATGTAATATTACATTACCAACATTGCAAAAGAAAAAATAAATATCTGACAGCTCAATGCTTCCAACAATAAATATGTATTTATTTTAACAAGATTGCTTTATTTCCATAGATAAAAATTAAATCAATATTGATAATAAGAAAATTATAACAATGCAGGTATAATTTAAGAAAACTCCGTATTTGCGAATCGTTTATAATCAACAAGATTTCCATTGTAAATCAGTTAACTAATTATTAATTCCGATTTTAACCATCGCTGAGTTAGGATTATTTATTTGTAAAAAGAGGCAATATAAACGAAAAGGCAGATCCAAATATTCTTAAAAAAAATTCAGGATATTTTTAATATTTTTATCTTCATTAAAAATATTCTGTAATATATACAAATCAGACAGCTTAATTTCGAATGCAACTCTTCGAAAACAAAATAAATTTCGGTAACAAATCTATTGCTAAGTTGATTTACTTCAAATTAATTTCGACGATACTATTCTGTAATTTTATGTTTAGAATTATTGTTTTTGTTTTAAATTACCTGCCGTTTCCTTAAAGCAAACGTTAAAATACTTTCTGTCGAAATTTTCAATAATCATTTGCCGGAAAATAAAAATATGTATCTTTTAATTGTAGTTACAGGTCAGACTGCATTTTTCACTATAAAATGCGTGAAATAATTTTATGGTATTTAATATATTAATACAAGATCTCCACTTGATAAATAAACACTAGCTACGCCGGATAACAACCAACAGCTGTTACCCAAATTTACGCGTAAAACACACACAATTTAATCAGTATAAACCAGAATAGATGTATAATAAAACAATTCCATTCACATTCAGGCATAAGCATATACATAACATTAAAAGAAATTTTTTCAATAAACTTAACTTCATGATTACAAATGAAGAATACTTCGATTAATATGCTAACAATCCTTTTAGAAGAGTTTGCGGAATCCAATTGAATGGTTTAGATCTTTATAATTTTTTTCATAAAAATAAACAAAATGACTTGGATTTTAGATATAAAAACAAGATTTAAAACACAAATACATATCGAAAATGGTAACACGTGATGCGGCAAAAAGTAAGGCTTTTTCTAGAAAATGTTTACCTTATTAATAACTAAACAAACTCAGGAATTTTCATAATTTTTTAATTCAGGGATCCCCCGCCCCATCTAGAAATGGGTTAATATTTAAAGATATATCAGTGGTGTACATAACAGAGAGTGGGGGTTTCAACTCCTTCCACACACAAACGATTTTCAACTTTTAGCATACAGATTACGCCTCGTAAATAAACAAGTAAATATTTAAAAAAAATTAACCTTGGTTCTTACTTTGTTAGAAAAACGTACTGGCGCCATCTGTTGCAGCTAATTGTAACTACGACGAAAATAACGCAGAATAAATTTAAAATTTAATTAATATTTGAAAAAACTGTATTAACATCAAGTGTCATCCACTACAAGTTAAAAAGAATTTATTTCAACTTGATTGGATGAATAGAAAGTATTTTATTAACAATTGAAAATTTGATCAAGATAAATATATAGAATGTGAGCTAATAGTAGGAATTGAAAAAACAGTCATAAACTGCTTATCTCGATGACTGTTGTCATTCGTCAATAAGTAAACAGCGTTGACTTTTGTACCAAGTGCGTATGTAAAATTCATTTATGAATAGTTGCCAGAACTCTTAATTTTAATTTTCTCAATAAATATGAATCCAAAGTTATATCATGAAGCGAATACTACAATGTGAAATTAACACACGTGATTGAAATTTAAAAATAAATGGTAATATAAGAAACAGCAAGCAAATAATGGGCGATTGCATTTCTGCGTCGTCACGTCCACGTGACAGAGGAAGTCACGTCTCTTAAAAATCGAAATTACTCTTAAAGAGGAGCAAACTTAAAATATAGAGTCATTATTTTGTTAAGGTGGCCCAGCAGATGAATTCTCAAAAAACAATTGATTTTCACTTTTTTATATATTTTTCTAAAGTTCAAATATTTCTGTTTAAAATGACATATGATACGAGAGTACGATTATTAGAAGTATTTGTATTTATTTTTTAAATGAATCTACTCGACGTGCATCAAAAGAGCTCAGTTGGTGTCATCTGTGTTTCCCCTTGAATAAGCTTGATGAGCGCGAATCTATATGATGTTCAAGTGGAAAAATTAGTGTATTGGGCATATCCCAAAGAATATGGGTACGTGTTTTTTGGATCTGAAAAAACAAAAACAGAGAAAAAAAAGTTGAGTGATGGAAAGATCTTAAATGATCGTCACCGACATTTTAATACAAACAATTCAAAGTATTATAATATGGCTATCAGAAATAATATCAATGCTCTACGCAGCATGAAATCTGCTGTTTCTTTTCATCTGTCTTCAAACGAGCGCCTTCAACATGGACTGTGTCCTGCGGGTATAAATTCATGAAGCAGGTTTCAAAAGGCAGAAGCTGAATGCAACGCAATGCACTATGATAATAAACACACGTGATATATACCACAATGAATTAAATGAAGTCAATTTTTAGAGATCTAATTGATCCTACGTTATTAGGAAAATATTTACAAGGAAAGACCCAGAACCTAAATAAGCCAGTTAATGGCACCATATGGTCAGTGATTCCAAAATCTACATTTGTAGGATTAAAAACTCTAAAATTATGGGTAGATATAGATGTTGCACAGTTCAATATGAGTCATGCAGCAAAATTACAAGATCTTAAAACATTGTGATATTGAACCAAGTTATAACTGGGTGCATGTAGTGCACACAGGAATTTTTCAGGGGGGAGGGGTCCGGCGTCGAAAGTTCACCATTCTTGTATCAGGCTCCTTTTGATTTTGTCGATTTTCGGGAACAAAACACAGTAAAAAACTAATTATTGAATAAATAATTAGCATTAATTAATAAAATTAATCATTAATAACAAATAATTAATTAAATTTTTCGTACTCTATAATTGTAATCAATAGAAAAAAAAAAAAAAATCAAGGGCTTGGGGGGATCCGGAGCCCCCTTGTGTGCGCCACTGACTGTGTGTAAAGCTTCAAAAAATTAGAGATGCACGCAGGATTCTAGTAACACAACGAAAATATCTTGATACCCCCCCACCAAAGGCTAAATTGTTAAAAACAATGAAAAAAAAAAAAAAAGAAATTGAGTAGTCTTTTGTAGAAGCAGCGTAAAGAAAATGCTTCTGGAAAGTACTAAAAAAAGTAAATGCTCAAAAATTAAAATTTTTTACTTTAAAGCCTGTTTACTCAAAATGTAATATTTTTCACTTTATGTACTTTTTTCTCAAAAACTACTAATTATGTAATCCTCAAACTTTCAGAGTGAGCATACTTTTACCATGTATACACATTTTAATGGAGGGAATTAGATAAATCTAGCAAAATTTTTTAGATAAAGCTTTTTTTAAACCAAATTTTAGGGGGGATTGGACACCTTTTAAAAAAATTTATATACTTAATTTATTTTTTTAACAAAAAGGCAAGACCCTTTGTTAAAGTTTTATTGATAGTATACATAACCTACTGTATAAATTTTATTTGTGAGAAATAAGTAGTTTTTGAGAAAAAGGTACATAAACTTACGCAATTAAACATGGGCTCCTATGGGCGTGCAGGACCCCCCTAACAAACAACCACTGAATTTTTTTAAGGATAATGAATCTTTGATAAAAGCAACGTCTCCTCTAAAACAAATTTAATTAAATACAAGATCACAACATTAATCACACATTTTTCATGAACTAAATACATTAAATAACTGAAAATCTTTCAAATTGCTTTAGAGTTTATACCAACGGAACCATACTACATAATCTTTCAAAAGAATTTTAATATCATGGATTATTATAGTAGTTCAGATTTTTTTAGCAGTTTATGTATTGACACACACAAGCACTAGAAAAATACTTGATTCATCCTGTTAGATGCATTTTTGATTCCTATGCTTTTGAATTATAACTACTATGCAATATATATATATATATATATATATATATATAAGTACTCGCACTACTGACAAGTCAACTAATAAAGGATTTTAAATTATTTACATTTCTTTTTCAGATGGTGTATACATCAAATTACTGTTACATAACAGCACAATTATGTATCTAGATGAAGACAGAAAACATGATATATATTTTAAGATTTTTAGCACTTATTACGAATTGAGAAATATACTAGTATAAGAAAGAAAGCGACGATACGAGAAGGTATCGTTAAATTTAAATTATTACTAAAAATCATCGAAAAGGCGAGTCGTTGAGGGTCTTTGGTTTGTGCATCAGTGTTGATAGATCGAAGATTCATTCATAGTTACCAGGCTACCAAAAAATTAACTTCGTCTTGCTGCAAAAGATCCAACAATCTTAATTCACATTTTCTTATGAAAAGGTGTTAGCAATCGTGGAACTTAGCATACAGGCACTTTTGACTATTTCTTCGTGAATAATTTTCCAAACACTGCCGTAACTAAAACCAGTCTCATTCATGATGGTCTGGATTGTTGCTTTTCAGTCTAAAATCCTCCACTTTCTTCACCATGGCAACATTGTTCATGAGTGATGATCTAGGTTCGTCTGTGAGAGGTATGTGGCCAATATGAATATTCTTCCTATCCCTTACGACAGTATGATATCCATAAGTAGCATTCATTTGCTGTGCACTATAACTTTTCCAATTGTGACGGAACTTAATCACGTTGCCAGTCTATCTCTTAAATGAATATGAATTTGAACAAGTGACTCAATTTAAATACTTTTGCACGATTGTAAATAAAATAAATGACATAAAAATTGAAATCAAAAATAGAATCCAGATAGCTAACATCCTGAATTGCGAAACCAGTTTAAACCAAAATGCATAAGTAGCAAAACAAAAGTACAGTTATACAAGACTCGGTTAGGACCGATTGTTTTACACCGCAGCGAATGCTAGACAATTCATGAAGAAGACGAATGGAAACTGATGACGTTCAAGAGAAAAATCTTATGAAAAATATTTGGTGCTGTTAGAGAAAACGGAATCTAGAGAATACGATACACCCTCGAACTTCAATCAAAATACAGAAAAACCAACACAGTCCAAGTGATCAAGGTGGGCTGGGGCAAGTATTTTGATATAGGGATGAAAATCCTGTAAGGAAAATAACTTTCTTAACTCTAGAGCAGAGGTTCCCAAACTTTTATTCTCGTAGAGCCCTTGCCTTGTTTTTCGGTTTGGCGTAGACCCCTGTTTAGTTAATATTGAATTTTCGCAAATTAAATGCCCTTTTGACAGCTGATATCGAGCTACTTATTTTTAAAAATTTAAATTTCTAACTAATGAAGTACAGTGTTTCAAACTTAAGAAACACATGCTAATTAAATTAAAATTAATTAATACAAAAAATAACTGACCAACAAACAAATGTTTAAAATAGGAGGGAGGAATCTGGGGCTTCAATAACATATTTTCAATATTTTGCACCAGTCTTGTCAGATTTAACTTTAAGTCTTCTCGGTTAGTATAGAGAGAGTCCAATCTTTTTCTTTTGGAGATGGGCAACTACGCGGAAACTCCTCATTAGGAAAAGCAATTAAAAACTTCGGGATATATAACAGATACGTCTTTACTTTAAGATATCCGCTTAGTGGCCGATATATCCATTGGGTGCCAAGAGCGGACCCGATAAGTTGGACTTAACAAGATTTTTGGTTATAAATTTCGATCCGCCAGTACCAATGGAGCCTGGCATAAAGGAATTTTGCACACTAATGTGTTCTAAGTACCAGCAGTATTAGGTGATTTTTATTTAGAGGAGTTTTTCTATGAAATAAATACAGTCAGCTGGATAATATCGATGCAAATGAATTTTTACTTCAGTAAAATAAAATATTCTTTACGTAATTTTCAATAAGGCAGTAGTGTATATAATTTATTACGTTTGTGGAATTCTAGTTGATATAAAATTAAACTGTGGGTGAAAGTTTTTATAGGAAGCACCAAGATATTAAAAGTTTTAACATATATAAGCGAAGAACAGTGATGCCTTGGTTAAAAAATTAAGATTTGACATACCTTTAAAGAAGGAATTGTTATAAATTATGTACATAAATTTTTTTTTGAATGACCTCTTTTTTTCCCTGAGCGACTCATGCATCGTTTAAAAGGTTACCACGTACCATAGTTCCAGAACCATTGGTGTAACCATAAAAATAAATTTTCGATAACTCTTCTACAACATGAGCTAACTTTTATGATTGGGTCAGTGATTTTTGAAGTGGAAGTCGCGCATCCCTGAGATGGCATGAATACGTGCAAGAGGAAGCACAAAAAGATTAATAAAATGATATTAAATATATAAATAAAAATACATATATAACTAAACTTTTTTTTTTTTTGCAACGCATTTTATGAACTTATCCCACAATTACAGTGAAACAATTTTACCCATTAGAAATTCATTGTTTCAGAAATTGACTGAAGCCAAAGGGATGACACTAAGATAATTTTTTTCTTTTTTTTTGGAGGCGGAGTGACAACATAAAGTGTTTGTATAGCAACGAATTCGAAGTTAATTTCTTTTGAGTGAATAATAACTACAAAAAATTAGCTTATATCACAAAACATAGTACACAGTAAAAATTAATAACTTTTTCATATCCAAAATATATTGATATTGATAAAAATCGAGATGAAAATAGTTACATCGTAATTATAAGTTTTATGTATACAACTTTACAGAAAAAAAATCCATTTACGCGATAATTATAGCTGTCTCTTTTATGAAACAGCACGTTTTAAAATAACAGGTTTTTATTTTAAAAAAAAAATAACTCTTGGGGAAAAGAGGAGCGAAAAAATAATAAACTGTACAAATAAATGTCGGATAACAAAAGGATTTCTAATAATAGAAATTGGCATCTAAAAAAATTTAACTACAATTAAATAATTACTGAGTAATGAAAGGAATAAAATCAAATTAAATAATCATTGGAATTAATTCGAGGTATAGAAGCCTTAATCATACTTCAAAATTTTCGGATAAAAATTATGTATGATGTTTTTAAACTAGCACATAATATTTTACATAAATAATACTAATTATTAAAGCTTACGGAATTAGTTTGATATTCGGGGGCATGGCGCCAAGCGCTGCTTGGCGCGATAAAGAAAGAAGCAGTTGCTCTTGCGGGAATGGAGCTCGAATTCTAAATAAAAGCTGCCTATAACAATATTAAAATTTTTATAAGAAATAAAATTAAAAATAGTTCCCAATATCAGACTTATGATACATGCAGGTAAATTTACTTTGAAAAAACACACACTTTAACATGGAAACTTTTAACTAACGTCACTGATTAAAAATATTTCAAAATTACCCCAATAAAAAAAATTAACAAAATTAAAATTCCAACCTTATTTAGAAATAATTTTTAGATTAATTACATTTCGAAAAC
This sequence comes from Trichonephila clavipes, assembly GCA_019973935.1. NCBI lineage: Eukaryota > Metazoa > Arthropoda > Arachnida > Araneae > Nephilidae > Trichonephila > Trichonephila clavipes. Next base: position 173,059 of record BMAU01002413.1, on the reverse strand, counting down.
TTTATTATTAAACAGATAATTATCCAAATTATCGTGAAAACTAGATATTACGCTGACAAAAATTGCAAATCATAAACATTAACCTCAAATAAAAAATGCAAATTCGCACAATAATGATTTTGTCCATTTTCACTCTCGTTAAGGTAACCGACTACGTCCGGAACCGTGATTTTAAAAAAGCGCGAAACTGAATAATTTTCATGATATTTAGTATCACTTAGATTAGAACACATGTATAAAATTGGAAAAAAATTATTTAATTTAAGGACATTTTGACAATAAAAAATGTTTAAATACAATATTTCCGCAAAAAATTAACTTAGAATAATCTTTTTTTCCAAAATGCTCTCCTTTTGTGAAAAATACTTCTATTATAATATTTTGCCTGTATATAGCTCAGACCTCTGTACAGAGGCTCAACTATGATTTTTGAAAAATTCACATTTTCAGTTACAACTAATTGAAATAATTATCGGCGGTTTTTTTTTCTTAAAATTCCTCCCCTCTGTTGTCGAAATGGATAAACCCACTTCTAAATTATGTATTTCAAAAATTCTAGTTGAGCCTTTGTACAGAGGTCTAAGCTATGTACAGGCAAAATATTATTATAATAGAAGCATTTTTCGCAAAAGGAGAATATTTTGAAAATTGGTCATTCTATGTTCATTTTTTGTCAAAATATTGTACTATAATTTTTTTATTGTAATACTATTTATTCTCAAAACAATTTTATATACATTTTCTAATATAAGTGGCACTAAATATCTTAAATGTTATCCATTTATACGCTTTTGCAAAATTATGGTTCCGAACGTAGTCGGATACCTTAAGGCAACACTTCAGTCTTATATTTTTAAATAGAATAGCGCAAACTTTAAATGTTCTAGATTTCTTAATGAAAATTAAGAGAAATCCTGATATTTTACGACCAGTCTACAGCAACTACCTGTAATAATAATACCAAATATCTCAACACCTTAACTACCAATAATTTTATAATAAAATTCATACAACGGAATGATACTTGATTTGCTAATTATGTCACTGAACGTATGACGAATACTCCATATTTAAGATTCAAGCAGGTTAACTGAATATATATAACATTCTAGATTAAAAAGTACATGAAATTTCCAGAAAAATTACAGTTGAATATGTATACTAAAACATTTTTAAAATTAAGTTACGAAACTTCTATCAAAATGTTTCTAAAATACCGTTATGTATCGTGAGCCGCGAGTTCAAGACTAATTGAACGAAAATACAATAGAGTACTAAAATTTACCGATAGATGGCACCACGATTACTAACATTTCGAACCCTAAAGTAAGACAAAAATGTACTTGTTCACTGTTCTAAATGTAATTTAAAAATCAAACATTACGAAATAAATATGTAAAACTTTCTAAAAAATTGAGCATTTTTTTCCTATTCCTTAGTTAAAAAAAAAAATTGTAGGTAATAGTAAAACTTTAAAAACTAAATCAACAGAACACAGCAAATTTCTTACTCGAAGTTCAATTCTCAAGAGAGAAAAAAATTTTTTTCAAAGTAAAAGCAAGGAAAAATTTAAAAGCCACAGAATGAACAGATGAAGCACATACAAATGATGTTTACAAACTACTTTCTATCCGAAGACCATATATTTCGTTTCATCAACGAACTATTTTATACTTCAGAAACATAGACGAAATGAAGAGAAGAAATCATATATATATAACAGGGAAATCTTATTGACTTTTTAACACTTCGTTATGTTCAGGAACAAATTTCTCAGAGAGGGTCAACCCAAAACCGCAGTCAGGAAGAATTATTATAAACGAAATTTTCAGTTTCGGTGTTTAATTTTGTTTCGAATTGTTCCTCAAAAAAATGTTAATATTTAACAGAGTGTTGTAAATTAATCATTTAGTGTACGACAGATTGAAAAATTCTTTGGTTTAGGCAGTTGAAAAAAAAAACATAAATTGAGCCCCGGTTACATCCGATTCTTTTCCAAGAACAGCGCTTTCTTAACATTTTGCTCAAATCAATAAAGAAATTTTGTTACCATACATCAGAGATACTAACAAAGGTTGAAGAGCAAAATTCAATTTGAATTAAAATAGAAGGCTTTGGTCAGAGTAAAAATGCAATTATGTATGTGTTAGGCTTGTATGTAATTAAGAAAAATCAAGACGCCAGCTTTGCCGAAATTGCAAAATTAAACCAGCAAAAAATATTGTGAATCAGTATGCATGCATATTATCATGCAAGATTCATTACCGACTTCAAGGTTAAATAATTGGAATACGCTGTATAAAATGTATATACATATACGTCTATTGAAGTCAGAGGGACATAACTTAAGAATATGTATTATAAATGAGCCAAAAAAATTCCAAGTTTTCCTTGAAGTAAGAAAACTTCATTTAAATATTTTCATAAAAGCATACTTAAGGATAATTTCCCCATCGTGTCATTTTTAATTAAACTGTCATTTAAAACGTATTTAAATCCTGCGCTCATTTTGTGCGCTATATTATATGAGAAACATGATATTTTTGCTCTTTCAACTACTATCGTTTACTGCTGCTTAAAAACCAAAATTCCCCTTATTCATCTACAACAGTGATCCTCAAACATTTTTTTTTTTGTCACGATACACTTTTAATACCATAAAAAGTTGGCGATACATCATAAAGATAAATTTGAAGAATTTTACTACGTTTATTTGATTGATGTACCTGAAATACATTTATAAAGATTATAATAGGAAGTTACACAAAGGGGTAGCAAATTCCAAGAATCTCTCAGCACAGTGGTTGAGAATCAATAACATATAGGAATGATAACTGCTTGCTTCTAAAATATTTTAAAAAATCCGAATTTCACATCAAAGCAGTAGAATTCATTTTGTGTACTTTTGGTATTAAAACTTACATTACGAGCATGCACGGATCTCAATTTTACGAAAATAAATCGAAATTTGTACGATGTGAATTAGTATTGTCTGGTGCCGCCATCTAGTATCGAAGTTAAACATCAAAGAGAACACAGATGAAGAAAAAATAAAACAGAAAATTTTGGCACGCACTGTTTTTTTTTAAAATTTTATAACATTTATTTTAGTAAATCATTGTCATTCACAAAAATTATTTGCTGTCAGAAAATTCTTTCCAATTGGAACAAACAAAAAAGTGAGGTAAAATTCATTCGGTCATCTATTTTGCGATAGTTATAATTTTTAAACTAAAATCTCCTATAACAAAATGGAATTCAAGATAATGCAATAAGTAATCATGAAAAGTAAATTCTAAAAAAAAAAGATACAGCAGATAAATTCCAAGTAATATTTGCGATAAACGATTAGCATCGTAAAAAGAGAAAAAATCGCTTTATCATGTAGAAATTCATTTTTGAGCTTTAGTAATTCTTTTTGTGTGAGACGAACAATATTTTTAAATTGAAATTAATGGAATGAAATCGGTTTCCGATTATATGATAATTTTTTTTTCAAATGGGCTGCATTTTGGCACACTAGCCTTTACGAACATGGTGTTTCAAGTGTGAGAGCCATTTCGTTGGTGGCACCATCTAGTGGCGGCTCCCGCTATCAAATTTTGACGCTTCAATTTAATTCAAGTTCTTGTTGGAGGCTAAAATTGTCATGATTTTATTTTGCAGAGAGTACTGGAGAAAAATTGATACTCAAGGGAGCTTATACATGCCACATAATCATATGGCACGCGTTTACGCATCCAAAAAATCTGTCGACTCTAGTTGGGATTAAAACCGCAACTAAAGGCTAACGATGTGAGAATGTCCATTAAACATGTATAAATTTAATTAATATAAGCGATATAGTCAGTGTTTTTAAAAAAATCTTTCATGTCCAATTTATTACCAGTAGCTGCAATTTATTAAAAATTATTTTTTTAAAAAGTAACTAAAATCCCCCTACCTTTTTTTTTTCTTTATGCTTAACGTTTATCAAAAAAAGGTTGTGAATCATTCTAAAAGCTTTCCCCAACCAAAATTTTAAATTAAAAATTAAACAACTGATTATCTCTTCCATGTTAATGCCAAAGAGTACTTCTAAAACTATACTAATTTAGAGCATTTTTCAAGAAATTCTTTATGTAACCAAGTCGTATCTCAAAGAAGAATGTTGTATAATATCACTATAAGATATTATTATCATACATTAGTTATAGAATTATAAGATAAAATCGAACAGAATATTAAGAATATGCATCACAAAAATGACTTCATTAATTGACTTTTCTAAAAAAACCTAATTAGATTTTTATCAGCTTTTTTGCAAAAATATAGAAGAGCATTCCTGTAAGGTATCAGAGGGTCAAATTTCTTTTTCTTTTTGCCAAAAAATTTCCAAATTTTTCTATTTTATTGCTACTTTAGGTTAGTCTAAAATAACTAAATTTAAACTTTTATTAATATTTATTTCTTTATGCAGAAAAAAAGATTACACGATTTTACTAATATAATATACAGCAACATATTATCAATTTTCTTATTGCCTTTAAATATTTCTTATATTCTTTTCAAGTTCAAAATATTTTTCGATTTTTTTAAAAGTTTGCTCTTATGTATCAATTTCCCTTTAAATTATTTTGAAGTTTTATTTAAAAAATTATTTAAATCCCAATTATAAATAGTATAGATCCATCAATCTTTCATATCAATTTTTTTTAATTCTTTATAGTAATTATCACTTAGTATACATGAATTAATGCAATTCATATTACATTTTTAAAATTCTGTTCCTTGATATGTACGAATAGTTAATAGAAATCAGAAATAAAAATGCTTAATCAAAAGTTGTGATAGAGCAAAAATGTCCAATTCTTTCCAATGTTTTAAAATTGCATAATATTTTAACATACATTTTACTCGTAATTGTATAAAAATAATTTAGTCTTTAATTAATACAAAATGTATAATAAATATTGCGTTTGTAAATAACTCATCCCTTTCTAATGCACGATTCCAAAATAAAAGCTTAACCCACTTTCGTACACACAATATAGAGATAGATATCCCCAAAAAATAACTAATTTAGCTATTTTAGTATCATGTAAAAGAAAATAAACACCTGAAAGTGTTTTAAAAACAGCTTTGAATTATTTTTTAAAAATGTTAAAACTATTGAAAAATACACTGCATCATACTTTATAAATTTGATAGAATTTTTCTTTTAAGGATATGCATAGTTTAAATTTATTATATTAACAGACCTTAATGAGCAGAAACTCATGGATTAAGGAAGTACAAATAATGAATGTATGATAAATGAAAAATTAAAAATAATAACAATTCAAAAACTACATTAACAGAACATGGTAAGCAAGGATTATGGAAGAAAGGTCAATTTAAAATAAACTGTGTGATAAAATTATGATAAGTAATAAAGGGATAGGGGACACAGTACGAGTAAAATGATTTTAGCATCTAATGCATTTTATAATAAAATTTCTCCTATGAGCTGCAACAGAAAGTGTTTTTCATTACAATTATATATTTACGAGCTATATTTAAGCTATACATTTGAAATGCTAAAATAGAACATCTGATGAATAATTCACTGCACTTGAACCTATCTATAATTTTAAACACTTAAATAATCATTGTAATTAAAATCTGAATATTTCTATATTATTGGTCACATTTAATTAAATAGTTGTTAAAAACACATTCTTAAAAACTTAATTCCGATCTTTTTTTTTTGTGTATAACATGTATTCTCTCATAATTCTGATATTATAGATATATACACATGTGAGTGATTCTACATGTTTTACATCAATGTTTAGAATACTGCAAGTAGAAAATTTAAATTTTCAACAAAAACAAAAAAAAAAGCCATATAAAACCTTACCTCTTTTGTTGTTCTCAATAGATAGTAGAAATGGACACTTTTTACTGATGTTTCAAAATTGATTGCACACACACTTAATATAGCACAGCTTCATAAACTCATTCCGAAGTAAATCACAGTTCACAAAATTCAAATTAACTAACTTATAGTGACACAATCCTAATAACAAGATATGCACAACACACACTGGAAGGATAATGGTAGATATTCACAATTCTTTCAATGTCATTTCAAAATTTTACATGACTTTAAAATTGTCTTCTTTCATTAGTAATTGCAAACAAATTATAAGAATTTACAATTTTTATTAAAAACAGTTATTTCTTTAAATCAATTATCCACAAATATTTAGAATAAATAATCACTGTTAAAAGTTATACATGGCACACAATTTCAACAGCTAAACATAAATGTCCCCCAAATTTCAATTATTTTAATCACAGTAAGTAAAAAAGAAATGAAACCAAGAGAAAATGATTGATAATTCTATGACAAAATATAATATAAATTTTAATCTAAAATAAGAAAGTATAAAAAGGCTTTGTCTCAAAAGAAATGAATCTTAAAACCATTTAGAATTATTTTATCAATCAATATCAAACAGATATCTTATTAATTTCTGAAGAGGTAGACTGTGATAAAGTTGTTATATTATTAAATAAGTTAAAAAAGTAAATAGGTACAAAAACAATTTAATTTAAGTATGTGTTATGAAAAGAAATATAAACAAATCTTATTAAACAAATTAAAACTTTAGCTCTCATTTCAACCTTTCATAATAGTGGTTCTCAAACCTATTTTTTGGCTTATCCCTAAAGCAGCAACTACAATTTACACACATACACACAGTAACCTTAACATTACATTTTCTCAAAAAATCACATAGTAAAAACATGAGCAGTTTCATGCTCAGAAATTCAAACAAGAATTTACAAACATTATTAGAACTAATAAATTGTTTTGATCTCATTACACTAACTTGAATATTTAAAGACAATTATGATTCATCTCCTGATAGGTAAAAGATGCTTAATGCAAATTGATAACAATTTTAGAATTAAAAAAATAAATTTCTGGATATGTAAATTTTTTTATTTAAGAAAAAAAAAAATCCTAATTGAATGTAATAGGAATCTTAAAAAAAGCTATAAACGTCCTTTCAATTCTAACTGGTTGCTCACAACTTAATTAAAACATTCTTCAGTTTTATTTTCTTTAGTGTCACATAAGAGGTATCAACACACAAATAGTAACCTTCTACAGAAACAGCACTTTTTCTAATAAATTAATTTCAAGTTTTCAATTTCTTTTTGAAGTTATCATACATATTGATATTAAAAGTTCCAAAAAGTATTCAAGTTACGTGTGTATAAAATTAAAATGATTGTTTTCTGTAGATAATAGAATTTATTTCACATAAGACAATTATTTCGATTTTCAGACACAATCACATTAATATCATAAATGCATCATCATTTTGTTTAAAAACTAAAAATTATCCCCCCAAAAATATTTTATAGGTTAATTTATGTGTTTTAATTTAAAAATAAGTCACAATAATTACAAAATTATTTGACACAAGAGAAACAATTGCACTAATTGCATTTAAATGAACAAAGCTTGTTATTTACTCTCCCACACCAAAAAACCTTGTGAATACTTTTATATACTTAACATAAAAATAAAACAGAGTTCACAATGCAGACTTTCTTTTTCCTAAAAGAAAGAAGGGTGCAGAGCTTCAAACATTCAAAACACAATGGATGCACGATTTATAGCAAGAGACATCAAAGTCTACAAAGGCACATTAAATGAATTTCTAGATGTCATTAGATGCAAAGGGATTAAATAGTAGTAACTATATTTTGATAACTCAAGAGCTTGTTATTCTTCTACATTTTTCTCTTTTTACATATTTTTATTTCTATCAAAATGGATATCTTTCTAATTGCAAAGTATTAAAAATTTCCTGCTCTTAATTTCCTTATATTATCGTTTTTAGGGAGAAGGACTTTATTTGTTTTTAAGTAGATTGCTTTATCTTTTCTTTATTGAACACATACACTAGTTTGAGAACCACTGATATTTATAAAATAATGTAATTACAAACTTCTTACAAATGAATTTATAAATACATTATGTTAATATAAATTATCTCTGAAACTCAATACTTAATTTTTTTAAAGTATTTTTTGTTGTTGTTCTCTCTTTAAAAAAAACACCACAAGTTATACAGATATAACTTTCAAAAAAAAAAAATTGTTTTTTTCCAAAATATAGATGATGTAGATGGAATCAAATATTTGTGAAATGTAGATAATAATGTATGGCAATACTATTAATTCTTTTCTGAGTGCTGCAGAATTCATTTTAAGTACTTAAAATGTTGTACAGTAACATTCATATATAATAACAAAAAGAAAAAAATCACTGTTATTAATATCAAAAGACAATATTTCAAAAGAACATGGTATATTTATTGCCAAGAACCAACAACAAAGATGGAGAAATTATATCCATAGAAAATATTTTTTTAAACAAATCACATTCATTCCAAGTAGCAACACAGAAAATACTACACAGAAATAATATTACACAATATTTAAGAAAGAATATATCATTAGATTCAACTTTACTATTTAAAAAGGTTCCCTAACAATCAAATGATAGTACTGTCTTCCCCCATTAAATGATAATAATAATAAAAAAAAATTATAAGATAAATTTTAGTAATAACACGCATTATTCAGCTCATAAAACTTTTCATTTTCCTTAAAATGTTATAAATATAGTCCTTCAATAGATTTATAAATAAGGCATTAAAACAAGTGTTACATGAATTGTAACGATTGTAAATTTGCCCATACAAAATAAATTTTTAAAATGTCAAAGTAAAATTTGACATTAATATATTTTATTTAATATCACAAAATCATCTAAAACACGCAACATATAAAAATAATACATTAAAATAGGAAGAAAGAGTATTAAAATAAACTTAAAAAAAAAGCATTAATGTGAATTCATTATGCACATAGTGAGCTATTTTAACAAATAATTTATAAATTTTTTGTATCGAAGAGCCGTACTTAAAGCATATGTTATAACTTGTTAAATCTTTGTGTTATGTTTAAATATCAGAAAATATTTTAAAAACATATTTAAGTGGCAAATTTAAGAAAACTTGTATTCTGTTTGCTTTTTTAATTATCCAACCGATTTGGGGAGGAGATAAAGATCAGATAAATCATTTACAAACAAAATTATGAAAGATAATTTACAAATTAGAATTTTGCATTTTAATATATTCAGTAACATACATATGTAAAATAATGAACAAGAGGGGAAAAAAATTAATTCTGGAAAAAAAATAAGGAATTACTATGAAATAATTCGGAATTTAGTTAATATTTTCTTTTATTTCTGTATAAATATAAAAGAAATTTCCTTCTTTAGATTTAATAATGTTAAATTCTTAAAATGCAATACATTGTTTTATTATAAGTCCAGGATTGCTTTCATGGGATAAATTATTACTAAAATTTCACATAATTCCAAATTTGACTTCCAAAATTAATGATGACATATAGTGAATTTGAAAATATCTGCATATATGACAAATTTAAGTTTGAGAAATTTATACTAAATACAAGCAAAAAATTATATCATGTCATAATTATACATATAAAAAAAACCCTTGATTATATGCATTGGAATGTTGTGATGTGAACAAATGAAAACACAAGTCAAATAGTAATACAAACTTTACTTATGTAGGAAAACATTGAGAGAATTAACAACTGAAATTATATGTCTAATTCAGACACATATTGAAAGCACAAAATTAAAACAAGAAATTATTATAACTCATTCATAAATAAACTACACATCCATCATGGTCAGAGAATGAAAAGAAAACTCTTGCATCAGACAAAATATAATAAAGCCCATATATCAAGAGGAAATTCTAGCATTAAAAGAAAAAGCGGCACCTTTTAAAAATAGTGAAATATGTTAACCTTTAATTCAATGCTAGTAGAATTTAAAAATAAAATTACATTCAGTAATTAACAAAACCTAGTTGCACTTTTTTTATTAACACTTTAAATGCCTGGGTAGTTTCACCAATCCACATGAAACAGTCTTACCAATGTAAAGAAAATCAAGGCATCTCAGTTCCTGAAAACATTGTTAAAGGCTAATATTTACATATCGTGATTAGAAGGACCAGGCATTTTAGATATATGCTGGGCAGGAAAATGAGGTTTCATTGTATGAGTGTTTAAACCCAAAGGATTGCGTGAGACTCCAATAGTAACATTGGGTATTAAGGCTGATTTCATAGAAAAATTTTGTGTAGTAGGCAGCACCTTAACAGAATCTTCATTATCTGTTAAAGGTGCTGAATACTCAGTTGTTGAAGTTTGTTTTTTTAAGTAAGAGTGTCTTTCACTTAGATTTCTATAAAGGTCCTTCTTATCACTAACACCACTTTCAAATGGGAGAACATTTGCTTTTGTGATTCCATATTTTGACTGTGGTGTTACTTTAAGATTGGGACTATTTACACTTTTACCCTGAAAATTTATACCTGGTGATGTAGAGCTGCCTTGATAAGCAAGTATCTTAGCTAAAGCATCTCTGACACCAGATATTGAAGTAGCTTTACCAGAGTAAACAGAAGTATCAGAATTTCTCGTATATGAATGACTTTGAAAGACATTTTTGCCACCTTCCATCTGAAAAATATCAGTCAAAGAAGTAGAAGGAGGTTTTGAAAATAATTTGTCATTCCTGGAGCCTATAAAGAAAATCAGAAATTTTTAAGATAAAAATCATGCATAAATTGGAAGAAAAAAAAAATACACTAAAAAATAATCATTTATCCAATTAAAATATCACAAAAAAACAAATATTCTAAAATACAAATATTTCACCAATATATTTAGTTAAATATGTTTTAGAGCTTCATTTTATAGGTAATAAAAATGAATACAGAATTTTTTTTACCTGTAACTGCTTCAGTAGAATCCAAACCTTTCTGTTGTGAAACAGCCAATTGTGAACACAGATTTTCTAGAAGAGCTCTATTGTTTAGATCAATCTAAAAGCAAATTCCATCTATAGATAGTGAGTCATTTAAATGTAATTACTAAAACAAAAAAAATCCCCCCTTATAAATGAAAATTTGCTGATGACTGATATTTCATATAATTAAAACCAAGAAAGGAAAGTGGAATTAAAGAATTATTTTTAAGAAAACTATATTAGTACTGAGATAGTTATAATTTGTTAACTTGTAAATAGCCAACATAACCATTATTTCTGAAAGAACTCTTTATTTTTATAAATTGATTTGCTTTACTTACTATAACTCTAAAAACTAATACAAAATTATAGGTAAAGGATAACATGACTACGAACGAATTACATTCTTGCAAATTATTTCTGCGGAATTAATTACGGAAACTAACATTTTATTTTTAAATTTTTGAAAGAATAGTTATATTGCAGTCCACTAAAAAGCAAAGACATAAATATATATATATTTTTAAATTTCAATTCAGGGAGAAAGAAAATTGTTAACACTTAAATGCTAGAAATGCAACTGATTATAAAATATGATAAAACATTTACACATCAGTATCAACCAGTTCACCATCATGTTAAAACAAAAATCCATGATTATAGCAAAATGTAAATCCTGCAGATGGGAAATGAGTAACATTCCCTGTATCTAGTCCTTAAGTCATTGTGTTGTCACAAATTTTCTTACAACATAATCCTTATGGTACAGCTTCTTCACCATATACCATAATTTGAAATTACAGGATATCAAGTCTGAAAATGATGGAAACCAGTGCAATGGACCACTATGACCAGGGAATGAGGGGTCAAGATTGGTGTAAGTAGTGAGGACATATTATGGTGGTGTGCATCTTGTTGGAAACATGTTGAATTTAAATTTGAAGTGAGGCCCAGTGGTAGTGTATCCCGCTTCCACACCATAGGACTGAGTTCTATTCCCGGGATGGGCAATGTCGACTCAACCTTTCATCCCTACTACAGTGAGTCGATAAATGAGTAATAATTTTGCTTGGGGATTTAAACACTGGGGGTCTCATTTCAGACTGACCACCTGATCGGGACATCTGCTCATCCACCTTAGCACCCAATGGTCACATATACAAGGATGGGCACAGTAGGCCCTGGCCCTCATGGGCTGTTGCGCCACTGAGTATGAGTTTTAAATTTGAAGTGATAGCTCATCAATGTGCACTGCTGCAAAATCCTCAAGTACATGTGAAGTAAATGTTTGAGTATAAAAAAAGTAGGGTCCTACATTATTGCAGCATATCATTCATTTGAGGGGCGGGGTCACATCTGAGCTCTTCAATGACTTGGTGAATTTTAATAGCCAAGAAAATTGTTACATAAGTTGACGAATCTACTTGTGCAAAAGGTAAGAAAATCACTGAATACCATGGCAATATTTAAGTCTTCTTAGATATTATTCATTAAAAAAAAAGGGGGGGGATATACTGAATCAAGAGATCTGGTGATACAAGCTTAACGAATATTTAACCCATCTAAATGATAACAATTTTGATTCAAGCAGTATACTTTATTTGGATAAACTTTAATTCAAATATATCACAAAAATAAAGCAAAGCAAAAATAAATAAATTACAAAATGACATTTAAAAATTATATGTTACTGGTTAAGATTAAATCTCAAAATTTGCCAAATTCTTGATTTTTCATATATTAAATAACTATTTCTTATTTAATACAATAGAGAATTAAAGATAACTACTTAGATTTACAACATAGGTATAAATCATTCAAAAAACTATAAAACAATCTCCTACAGCATATATAAGATAAAATAATATTTAAAAAGTTTACCTTAAGGTTGAGTAAGGAAGCCAATTGGGGAAGTGTAACATTTTGATGCTTTTGTACTTCATCCATGACAACATTTAAGGCATTTTGTACATACAAATTTGGACTTGTGCTTTCGGAATTTCCACTCCTTTTGTCTTCATTAAAAGAAAATTAATACATTAAATTTCAAAAGAAAATGTTTAATTCAATAGGAGAATATTAAACACATGTGAAATTGACATTTAAAAATAATTCACATATTCACTGAGCCCAAGGATATTAAAAACAACAGTATGCAAATATTCAATTATCACTAAAACCATCTGAAAGGTATTTAAAATAGCAAAGTTATCAGTGCTTTTAATTTTACTTTCCCCAACCCCCTTTTGCAACATATAATTATAAATACAAGGAATATTCTGTTGATGAAGCTGTCAAGATAATTAAAAAGCCTCATTCCTAAAAATATCTGCTACATGTGAATCAACAAAAAAGTTTTCAGAACTTAACTGTAATGAATTTTGATATCAATGTACTTCTAAAATAAGTTGTAAAAAAAGTTTGGTTGTATGTTTTATTACTGAAGGAAGTCTTACGAGGGGCATAAATTTTCTGAATTCTCATATTTCAAATACATTAGTTATATTTAGTTTTTAATAAGTTATTTAAATTAAAAATAAATTTAAACAATATTTGAATGAATAGTTTAAAAATTAAATAAAATCTTAATTATTCAAAAAAGTTTTATACAAAAAAGAAAAAATTCCAAATATGTTTCTTTAATGTAATAATTTATCCAAAACAGAGCATTAAATTTAGAGCTAAATTTTCTGTATATTAATGAAAATTAATATTTTAATGAAGAATCATAACTAAAATCTTTATGAAATAATTCTACAATAATGAGGTAATTGTCTTTGTTGTCACTACTTCATTTAATAGTATTAAATAAATTATAGGCTGTGTGTGTGTATTTTTTATTTATAAAAATATGTCTGTATTTTTTGTATTGTTTTATCAGTTCATGTATTGAAGATAATTTTACTATATTTTCCAGATTGAAAGAATACTTATTAACATGCTATAAGCAGTATAAGAATTATTGACAACAGATAATGTAATTTTGAACTATGATTGAAAGTAGAGGATTATAGCCGAGCCAGCACAGCACTCTTCAAACATTAATCCTAAACTGAGGACTTGGAGCTTTGATACATTAAACATGTGTCAATTCTATGAAACAACGGTCTTTGATCTGATAAAGACTCTTAATTCATTGCTCTTAAGCTGAGTACATTATTTTATTAATCATGCTATTACAACCTCCACACCTTGAATGTATTCCCCTTTAAATCATTTATATAATTATGCATATGTAAAGCAGTTACGAAAATAACTACAATTAAGAATTTGTAATCTGTTAGGATTCTACTTGGTACAAGCTACTAGCAATAGGTACATGTGCAGTGTAGATAACATGAAATCAAGACAGCAGTTGACAATAAAGCACTATAAGCTCATTGTGATAATTAATGTGAACATACCTTAGAATCATATGGTCATACTTAACTGAATCTTAATTACAAACTACACTCCTTACAACCTTCAGTGAACTAAATGTTAATATTGAAAATTATTTATTCAACAAAAACCACACATCAAAACATATGTGGGTAGTAAAAGAATCAAAAACAAAATTCTACACTAGCAACATTAACAAATTTATGAATACATATCAAAAGTAGAGAGACCAAACATTTCATTTGAAGACTACTTTTGTTGCAAGTCTTGAAAAACCAGCAGAACTACAGTAGTTAGCCCCTTGATATCTTATATAATGGAGTTATTTTAGCCCTAACCTAGATTTCATCTGAAGGAAATCTAGAAACATTAAAGAACTGTAAATAACATCTTGCTTGGAGAGCTCCAATCAAAAATATTATTAAAGGAGGCTTGCCAAATGCAGAACTTGGTGTAAATTAAAAGGAATAAGTCAAAAGCCAAAGAACAGGGTCTTCAGGAAAGAGCAAGTTAGAATTTACTCCTATCAGCTAGGAAGGCTAAAGAATCTTCATGATGAATACCATCATGTCAATGAAGCACTAGGGGGTAAGGGAGTCCATATGTCCATCTATTTTTTTTTCAATTCTTAATATTAGTTTACAATCTCCCTATATATAAAGAGTGTTTTTTTTCCAGGTATAGAAGTTTAAGTTGGCATTACTTTCCAAGATGGCGACCGATTTAACAGCTGTCAAGTGATTTATTCTCAGTTTGGTTTGGCAATTCATCAAAACTATCATCAAGCAAGGCGTAGATTCGTCAAATGGGCCCAAAACGAGATTGCCGTTGTTCCCGATTTTCATAAGCGAATTTTGTTTAGCGATGAAGCGCACTTCTGGTTGAATGGCTACGGCAACAAACAAAACTGTCGCATTTAGAGTGAAGCTAATCCACAAGTGTATGTCGAAACACCGTTACATCCAGAAAAACTGACTGTTTGGTGCGCTTTATGGGCTGGTGTAATCCTTCAAAAACGATGAAGGCCACAACGTTACAGTCAATGGTGATCGGTATAAAGCCATGATTACTAACTTTTCATTCCTGAATTGAACAATCATGATGTCTAGGAGCTGTGGTTCCAACAAGACGGCACAACATGTCACACAGCTCGTGCCACAATCGATTTATTGAAAGACACGTTTGGTGACCGCCTAATTTCACGTTTTGACCTGTGAATTGGACTCCAAGATCTTGTGATTTAGCACCGCTAGACTATTTTCTGTGGGGCTATGTAAAGTCATTGGTCTATGCGGATAAGCCACAAACGCTGGACAATTTGGAAGACAACATTCGCCGTGTTATTGCCGATATACGGCCACAAATGTTGGAAAAAGTCATTGAAAATTGGACGTCCAGATTGGACTACATCCGAGCCAGCCGTGGCAGTCATATGCCAGAAATCATATTTAAAATGTAATGCCACAAGATTATCTTTCGAATAAAAAAAAAATTCATGTCAATCGAATAATACATCGTTGTTTTATTGCAATTTAAAGTTCTATACCTCTAAAAAAACACCCTTTATATATGATGAACCCCCAACCCTTCATGTGTCAGTTTGCGTAAAACCTACCAGAACAACTCAACCCGCCTCCAGTATAAGGACTTTTGACTCTGGCAAGCTTAGAAAGAACCACGTGAACAAACAACGCACTCACTCCTGATCCGACGCTGAAAATAGGACTCGTTTTGTCATGGCTTGGAGAGAGAGAGAGAGAGTACCGACTGCTTTGCTGAATATTGAAATAAAGTATAATATGATAAACGGCTGCATGTTGCCTTTCTCCAGTCAATACAAGAATTATACCAATACATGATATATATATATATATTGCTCAAACTTTCAATTGTTAATAAGATACATTTTAAAGTGCTCAATTGAGTCGAAATTTTATATAGATGATTATTTTGATGACAATATGGTAATTTAATTACAATTAATAAAAATTAATTGATTAAAACTAATTACTCAAAGAGTTGCAGATAGACCCACATTGGCATCATTTTTGACAACATGCGTCAAAACTTTAAAAGGTTTTTTTCTTGCATTTTAAAGTGCTTATTTGAACAGAAATTTTCTATATACAATTTTTTTGGATGACAATATGATAATTTAACTATAATTAATTGCTACTTAATATTGGATTCTGTCACATCTCTCTCTATATATATATACATACTTATATTATTTGTAATTATTTGATAAAAAGTAACTAAAATAAAATATTTTCTTTTTTGACCTAAATAGGACCAACACTGATTTTTTTATATTTGTTTTTAGCCCGTTCCAGACCATGATCACACGTTTCTCTCTCCAGGGCCCACTGTATCATATGTAATTGCGCTTTCCCTGCTCTGAAGCCCATGATCACACCAGTGTGATCCGAGTTTGTAACATTTTTACAAGGCACTAGATGTTAGTTAAAGTCCTTTTTTTTTCGAACAATGCTTCACGAAACTTCAATACGTGCTTTCGGCTCCGAGTTTTTTAAAAAAGATCCGGGACATTTATGAATGTAAACTACACCTGTTAAGATTTTTCAAGAGAATCGGGCATTTACGGTTTTGTGATTTATATCGATCTGGATTTCTGTTTACATTTTGATTAAGTAGGAAAAAGATGGAAATCTTATTAGTTTAATTGGGCATCAAGCATTCATAATAATAATTTCAGTATTTATTTTGTGATTCGTATTTACAACAATAATTTTAAAACTCAAAGACATTTAAAAAGTAGATCTTCATAGAACAAATGTGATGACTCATTTTTAACAAAAAAAAAATCTTTGTTTATACTGTGACTTATTTTTAATTCAGTAAGAACAAATGATTCTTTTTCGTTGCTATTGCAGCGATAGTTGCTGTACCACAAAAACAATATATTAGCTGTTCAATAAAAGATTTGTATCAGTTAAGGCTACAACAAATTTATGTGAGAGTAAATTCATCCTTTGGGATTTCCAAATATAGTATTTTGTAAGTTTGTGTCTATTTTATTTTAATCAGAATGCTGGAAAAAAACAAAAAGAGCACTTTTTATTAAAATGAAACATTTTCTTTAAAATTCGCAATTGTTTTTTTTTTAAATAGAGTGAAATTTTTTGTACTGTATATTCAGATATTATTAATAATAGTAAAATGTAAATTTTAGCAAAATTGATTGCATTAAATATTTTTAATGAATTTTTAAATGAAATTAAGCTTAGCAGGAAAATTTGCTTGGTCCCGTTCATGCATATACACTGAATGAGCGGGCCTGGGGAAATGCTTCTTTCTCTGGTCCTGAAGGGGTTAATATAGTTCCATAAAAGTCAAATAGATTGGGGTAACTGATGTTCACACTACTTTTAGCTGGTGTATCTATAAGTCTAATATTTTTACAATGTTTAAATGGGAAGGAATCAGATCTAGATTTATCTCTCAGGAAAAATACAGCTACTTCGACTAAATTAAAAAAGCTACTCCCATTTTATCCAGCACCTTGTCCATTAAAAAAAGTGTTGACAAAACTTTAGCTGTAGCCTACATCTCTAGCAATTAATATACTACAAAAAATAGAGCAACAGTTAGGATACCTTATTCTATAAAGAAAATTATAGAGTTTTATGTAAATTCTACTATTCGAACAACCCTTGTAATCTTTTGCTTTTATTCATTTCTGCTGCTATTCTTTCATCTATAGCAATATCTATGCCATGTCAAATTATTTAAATTCTTAAGGAGCATCTGAAATATTCAATAGATAATCCCTCTTTGGTAATCACTCTTTACTAAATCATATAAATAGAAGTGAAAAAATGCAAATTATGCTTATTACATGAGTAAATTTCACTCATAAAAAAATTAGAAAAACCATTACAAATCAGCCTCTAAAATATTACAATCCTTTTTATCAAAGACTCAGCAGTGAAGATAAAAAAAATAATTTTGTTTTGGAATACCTGCCAATCACAAAAAAATCAAATTTACAGTTTCATTCTAGCCCTGACCCAGATTTCATTTGTTTTTTAGCTCATTGGTCATGGATATTGACACAAAAATACAGGCTTGACATTCTTAAAGAACTTACCCTTACATACAAAGAAAAAAAGGTAAAATCTGTGAAGCAAATATTGGAAAGAATTGAAAACATTTCCAGGATACAGGAAAGGTGAAGATAATCACTACGGATGATAATGAAGAATGATAAAAAAAGTAAGTTTGGATCAAGATAGCATTCTTTTACATACAGTGAGTAGTAAAAACTTTGATTTAATCAATTTTGCTGGCCTAAATTAATATCAGATCTGATTTTAATATTAGCTTCTACAATGTGCTACATATTGTGAAAACAAGGTTGAATGTGAAATGAGAAGCTCTTCCAGAAAACTTACATAAAGAAAAAATTGAATGGAATGAGCCCAAAAATATTAAAATTGGACTAAAAGAAAAAAAAATTCTGACAAAACACATTTTGAGATTCAAGGATTTTAATCCAAGTTTGTGAGATGCAGCAAAGGAGAATCACTTAATCAGCAGCACATCTGTCAAATAACCAAAGATCCAAACAGAAAGACATTTCAATGTCTTGAAATCAGGTTCTTTCATGGTTCTAGTAAGAATAAATAGTTCCAATTGCATAAAACAGGAAAAAATTTCCAATCATGGTGAAGCAGTGGCAGGATGGAAACAAGTTTTTCAACAGGATTGCCCACCATGCTACACCTTGTGGAAAATTAAAAATTGGGCTCAAAAACCAAACCTTGAGTGCTGTGATGGACTGAAAAAATTATTGAATTTGAATCCTCTAGAAAAATAGTGGGTCATTGTGAAAGGAAAAAAAAAAAGATGGACTAAGAGATAATGAAATTTTTAAGAATATATGTCCCAAATTAGTAAGCAATGCATGAGTGTGGTGCATAAAAATAAATAAACAGAGGTCATAAAATATTAATTCAAATGAAGCTACATAAAATATGAATAAGCCTTTGCTAGTAATTTATCTAAAAATTAGTATTTCTCCTTAATATTGCCTCTATACTACAGAGCTTCATTTTTTAATTTCACAACCAAAAGAATACACATGGGCAAAGTTGTACTACTAGATAACAAAAACAGTTGCAAATTAATCTCAGTTTTAAATAGCATATGAAGTTAATTTGTTTCCTTTTTCAGATTCACTAAAATAGCACAATTATCATTTTCTTCTCTATATTTTTAAATATATTTCATTAAAATAAAAAATAAAATTTTATTTCAGAGGGAAAAGCTTAAAATGTAGCTTTAAAATTTATAAAGGCTATTAATAAGATATGAAAAAGTCACAAGCAACTAACCAGAGAATAAACGCCGAACAGCTTTGGAAGAATCTGTATTTGATACAACATCGTGAGCTATGAAAAAAATTATTATAGAAAGCCGTTAGAAAAGCATGTCCATAAAATGCATAATAAATGTTAATCTCACAATTAAAACATAGTAAAATGAGCATATATGAAATACTATTTGTAAAAGTAATAGGTTTTCATAAAAATTTTATCTTATAACAGCTTGAATTAATCTTGGAACATTTCTTTCAGATAGAAAAATATCCTAATGTTCACATAAATTCATTATACGATGCCTTTCAAATTTAGAAACAATTCATATATACAAATCTCTGGCCTCCTTTGAATGTGCAAAATAAAAAACCCATTTAGCATTACAATATAAAGGGAGTTGTGTAATATATTTTATATAGGAATAAATGGCATTCTATAAGACAAAGAAATCATATTATAATATTAATATTAAAATGATTTTCTACCTGAAAAAATATTCCAACATTATATGGACACAGCTCTGATATCATAAGAACTAATTATACTTTTAACATAACTTTACTCATTTGAAAAAAAAAAAAAAAAAATCTAGTGAAATCAATTTTACCTTTAGAATTAAGAAGGCTTTTTCAATAATGCAATAAAATAAGAATATGCTTAATAAATTTAAACACGCTTTCTTGAAAAGCATGTTTGAGGATAAATTAAATGTATTTTATAAATAATTGTCATGAATCCATATGGAAATACAATGTATATAATTTTACGTGAAAAATATATATCATTCAGACATTCAATAACTACTTAAAATCTAATTTTCTTCTGAAAATTCCTATTATCACCATATTTGTCATTGGCATTATCTCATAGAAAGAAGTTTTCACAAACAAAAACATCAGCTAACTAACTGCATATGGATCAATAAAACCATTAAACACGATAAAGAAAATAATTGAATTTTAAATATTTAACTAAAAAGAAAATCTTAAAAAACAATGATCACATATATGAGGGTATAATTTGCCAGTGACACATTCAATATCTCAAATAAAATTGAAGAAATGGAACAATTTGAAATCCAATGGATCATGTCTGTTTTTTCTTGGTGTGTGTGAAGTCATAGGAGAGGAAAAAATATGGAATACACTTCATGCACAGTCTAAAGAAATAAAAAGAGAAAAAGCCAGGGAGAAAGTAATTAGCACAAGAAAGATGAGAATTTCTAGCAACAATATAAAGCTTCTTATTTTGTTAATTTAAAAAGAAATCACTCTGAATAAACTACTTAAAAAACAAAAAAAGTTTTATTGTTCAAAGATTTACATAAGATGATTTACAAATATAATATGTTCAAAAGAATACAATTCTTTCCTGGCTACTTTAGAAGAATAATTGTTTAATGATCCATATAATGAAATTACAAAATCCTCATAGAATTTTCAATAAACGTATAACTTGATTGGGTTTTATCAGCTGTGGACTCACACAAATCCAAAATTCAGCTGAAGCTGCCTAGGAATCCTTAAAGAAAATTTCAACATGCATGAAACAATATCAAGTTAGAATTGGCAGAAAATTATTAATATTTCATTATTGTGCATGTCACAGAAATTAAAGTTACGTAAAAATAAATGAATGCAAACAAATACAAATTCAATAATAAATAAATTAAAAACAATAAATTTGTAATGAATAATGGAATTTACGATTATAATTAAAAATTTTAAAAAATTTAACCTTTCAAAAAACTGATACAAAAAAAAAAAAAAAAAAAAAAAAAAAAAAAGAAACAAGAGATTTGCATAAAGATGGGGGAGGGGGATACTTTGCCAAAATAAATAAATTTAATCAGAAAATCTTTTACCTATTTTTTACATCTTTTTACTTGTCTGTTAGTGTGTGTGAGCACAATATAAACACATAACTAGAAATTATTTTCTCGAAAGAAAAAATTTTACAAATAATTAACAATAATTCTTTACATGTATGTATACAATTACAAGTACGGCCCACATTCACTATATTATTAAATAAAAAAAATTGCTATCATTTTAAATTTGACTAGAGTGATTTAATTTTAAATTAGCATGTACTTAGTTTACTTGATACCAATTATAAAAGTTCAGTTGCAATTGAAAGCCTTATTGAATTTAAAAATTTTAAAAGAAATATATTAGAAATTACCTTTTCTATCATCAAATTTCTCATCGTTTTTTTCTTTCTTGGACCAAGAACTTTGATTCTCAGCAGGCCAAACATTGGGAGGCATAGAATTATCAACATAATTGGAGATTTTCGCATTAGGTACTACAGCTGAATTTACAAGAGAAATGTTATCCATTGTTTGGGGCATTAATGCTGGGTTATTCACATTTAAAGCCTCTTGTTCAAGGCGTATTTGACGTCGGCGTCTCTTGGACCACATTTCGTGACAATCTTGATTCAAAGGTAAACTAGGAAGAATCAATTTAAATTACACCAGAGGCTCCATATGCATATACTTCAAATCATAAACATTTAATTAAATTGAAAATATAACATTTTTTTCAAATAACTACGTATCATGTTGAGAAAATTAAGAATGTTTGCCAAATTCATGACAAGCCATAAATAAAGTGAATATTTTTTTGAATAATACAAGAACATTTTAAATATAAAACATAACAAGATATACAAATATTTGAAAAATAAATGCAAAGAAAAATTTACAATTAAGAAAATTTTATACGAAAAAATTACGGGAACAAAATTTTTTAGTACCGAACTTGGTTGATAAAAACTCAAACACTAAGGTAAATTCTAAAGTTCGTATGTATGGTAATATACAATAAAGTAATGGCTTTACAATAAAGATACTTTATAAAAAATACAATGAAATTATTTAACTTTCAGATAAAGACCTTGTTTCATGCATTTAATTATATACTCTTTTCTTAGTTCATTAATCACAGCAAACATTTTAGTCCTTACAAATCCCTATTGGCAATCCCTGACTTTGAAAACATTTTCCTTATCCATTTTTGAACAAAATTACTGCTTGATTTTAAAGGTATGGTGTTTAACAGATTATATTATATAAGTACAAACTTTTATTAATACATGGATATTTTGGTATTTGTAAATATGCCCCAAGAATATAATTTAATATTTTGTAAAAACAACTTTTTAATGTTGTAACTTATTTTAGAAATTAGAATGTGTGTATTAAAAAATGGTTTAATTTTGCAAGAGCAAGCAAATCAGGCAATATACCAGGGGTGGTGAACCTTTAAGGATCAACGTGCCATTTTTTCTAAAGTGTTTAGTAAGGTATAGATGTGCCGTCAAATAATTTTGACAAGTGATTATGGGGAAAATAACAAACTAAATACTAACGACTCAAAACTCTTTATTTACTACGAAAAGATACCTTTTGCACTTCTGATGTTGTAGATTGTGTGTGGATGACAAATAACTAATATTAGGATAATAAGATGTTACTTTTAGTAGAATGCATGCTGAATTGGAGTCATCTGCCAAATGGTTTCTAAGCAATTATTTTTGCTGTGGTTCACTTATTTGACAAGATGATTTGTTATTTGTCTCAAAATGCCGTTTTACAGGCGATGTTCTGCAGACCCTATTCCAGAACATAAAACACACACCGCTTTGTCGCCTTTATTAATCATGCCATATTTTTAGAATCATCGTTTGAAATTTTCTGTTACATTTACAATCTTGTACTTTTGCTAAACTAGCCATATTAAATAACAGTTAAAAAATCATTAAGTGTAACACAAACTTTAAAATACAGCTGTGCCGACGAAATTGACTATGGTATGCATAGACAAATTTTACATCATAAGCAACTGTAGTCCTAGACGTAACGAAGGCAATAACTAAGAGACAATAACAAACAAGTGTGCTCCCCTCAACTAGTTACTCATGCTTGCTTTTAATATTTTATTGTGAATTTTGAAATAAAATGCAAACCATTTCCATCCCTGGTGTGCCCAAAATATTGTGTTGCATGCTATTCATGGCACGCGTGCCACTGGTTCACCATCCCTGCAATACACTATATCAGAAGGCAATCATCTGAGTAGTTGGAAGGTAAAAGAGGTATAGAAATTTACATGCAAACTCTTACTATACAACTATCATGTTCTAGAGAAGAAAACTTCAAAAGTCAGAGATTGATCTTTACTTTAATATAATAAATCTATTCACTTGCACTCACAATGGATCAACGAAAATGTTTTTAAAATATGTTAGGATATTCAAATAATTTCAATTTTTCTTTCTATTGTAGGTTTCATTTACAGAAAATATAAAACAATATAGTTATTAAAATATATATAAATATAGTTAACAAAATATATGTTTAATACATTACTGACAAATAAAAATAAATAATCCAAATAACCCTAGGCTATTTAAGCAGCTGATTACAAATTCATATAAGAATTGCTATGTATATAAAAAAAATAATAAGAACAAAAATGCAGATTAGATTTCATTTAGCACAATCAAAGTAACAATATATTGAGGTTAAAAAAATCTTGTAATTACAGAGGACAATTTTTGAAAATTAATATTGTAAACTGAATATTCCATAAAAAGAAATATAATGCAAATTTTAATCTTTCGTTTCGGAATACAACTAAATTTATACTTGCTGTATAAAAATCACAAACAGTAATAAATCGAAACATATGCTTTGAACTCCACGGTTCCATATTCATCTGACATGGCATAAATTCATTATCTTTGACAAGTAACTTTATCTCTCAGAAAAGGAAATTTTATATAAGTTGTTATTCATAACTAAAATAACCTTTTAACTTCAATGCAGGCAATTCAACTAAAATTTTTAAAAAATTATGTATAATACAGTAAGCTATTTTAATAGCCTAACTTATCAAATAATGTACAATATCTGGGCAATTTCATAATTTCTTTTACTAAGTATCAATTAATAAAATTAAATGTAACTTACTTCGGAGGTTCCATTCTTTCAGGAAAAATGTCTTTTAACCATTGACATTTTAAGGATTTCTCAGCTGTTATCCTCCTTTCTGGATCTAGTTCTAGCATTTGATCTAAAAGATCTAAAGCTGGAGGAGGCATGCTGAAACATGTACATATATTAAAACAAAAAAACCCAAGCAAATGAAGAAATAAAAATACAACAAAATAATTAATTGAACATACAAAGCAAATTCTTCTCTTAGTCTTCTACGATATTGTTTCTTTGGTTTAAATGTATGCCAATGGGGTAGTTGAATAACTTTTGGCCAAACTGCTGGACAAGGGGTGCCACAAATACGGCTTATGGATTCTAATTGAGCCATTTCTTGATTTGCTTGAAAAATTGGCTTTTTGGTAAAAAGTTCACCCAAAATACAGCTGAAAAAATAAGAATTCATCAGATTGAAAATAATAAACACACACAAGAGTATACAAGCAAAAAATATTTCATCTAGTTTATAAAGTAAATTCTATTCTATAATATGATCCAAGGAATAATACATAAAATATTTTTATTACCATTTAATTCATAATAAAATAAATTACATATGCAAATAATTATCCAAAGATTTTTCCATTAAATAACTTTCAAAAGAATTTTTGTAATTGGAAAAATTCTTATGGGGGGAAAAACTACAAATACATACAAAGGAAAGATAAATTCTTAAAACATAGAAGACAGACCAATATCTTGACGAAAAATCAATGTATTTTCTTAATTTAAACGTTTTAGAAACAGCAGATGTTGCTGTCATGCCCTTCCCTTCGGGAAGGAATGAAAGTTGCCAGAGCCTGAGACAGGTTTAACTTTAATATTCCACCCCAATTTTGAGGGAGAACACACCTGGGGTGGTCAAAGGCCTCTCACCTCCCTTTCCCTTCCACCAACTTCATGAGAGGACTTGCAGCTCAATGGCTATTTATAGTACCCCCATGCCGGAAAGGCACTACACATTTACAAACATCCATGTCTTCTTTGGGACTACGACACAGCAGTCAGCGTCGCTAACCTCTATACCTGATGGGCGACTAGAAGCAGTAGTAATTACATTAACTGATTTTTGAAGTCATGAACACTTAATTGCATGTCCAAAAAAAAAAAAAAAGATAAATTTGAAACACATTGTCAGAACAGTCACCTGGACCCAATGGTGCTGTCTGATTTGGACATGACATCATCATCAAAAGATAAATTTTCAATTTGATACACTTTATTATATTTGTAATTTGATTTGATTTTTTATTAGCAATGCACTTCAAACACAAGCTCCATTGGTAACAAACCTCATAAATTTGAACCATAGTCAATCGACAAAAATGACACCTAAACATACACTCCATTCTACAAGCTTCTTAACCCAATCAACCACGACAAGCATAGCTAGGACAGATAGGATGGATCGTTAAAGGCAGCAGGCCTTGAAAAAGGTAGTAAAATATCAGGTATCTTAAAAAATAGTACAGTATTAAAATTCGCAGTGAAATTAAATTGCATATTTCATCAATAATTTATAATTTTGAGTAATTTTGCACCGCAAAAGAAAATAGTACCAATATAAATATATATATATATAAATATATAAATTGTAATACAGCATTTAGATTTATAGTTGATATCTATTCACAAATATAAAATGCTCCTAATGATAATCCGATACAAATTAATATAAACTTAAATTATAAAACTTAACAGGTACTTGTCCAAAAATATATTAATACTTTTAGAACTAACCTACAATTATAATTTTCTACATTGTTACAATACTTCATTGTTCACTGCATTGAGAGTTATAATTAGCCATTATTCATTTTATATTGTTTAAGTTTTAAAACTGTAAAAAGAAATTATTTTAAGTGGGTTACATTGTGATACACTAACGTTTCTAACAAATACATTAAAAAAAATTTTAGTTTACAAAAACTAATTATAGAATTATAAACAATTTGTTCTTAAATAGCTACATTAGAAAAATAAAACAAGCAAGTTAGAAATGTAAATGTATACAGAATAAATATATCTGGTAGATATAATATACATACCCACAACTCCATACATCAATTGGTGGACCATATCTTTCTTCTCCTAAAAGCAGTTCAGGAGGTCTATACCACAGCGTAATAACTTTGTTTGTGTAAGGCCTTGTTTTATCATCAGCATTATACAATCTAGCCAGTCCAAAATCTGCCAGTTTAATTTGCCCTCTAAAAAAGTAGTTATTTACTTTTAAAAAGTTTCAAGATTTCATGCCTCATTATAAATTAAGAATATTAAAAAATTTTACATGCCTATTATTCATTAAAATATTAGAACACTTAATATCACGATGCAAGAAATTTTTAAGATGGCAATATCTTAGACCATCTAGCAGTTGTTTCATAAATGATGCAATGTGAACTTCAGAAAACTCTACTAGACCAGATTCTAATAAACCCATGAGGTCATGATCCATGTATTCAAAGACCAAATAGAAAGCTCCTAAAATAAATGAACACAAAGAAATTTAATTTAAATATTTGATACAATTACAAGCTGGACAAAAGGTAATAATAAATTGTAACTTGAGTGCAAGTAAAATTAAGAAAACTGTACAGCTCACTGTATTTTGATACCTTTATCTTTGCAGAAATCTAGTGCATCTTGTTTGTCAGTTACAATTTCCATCAGGTTTACTATACTCTTGTGATTCAACTGCCTTAAAATTTTAATCTCTCTAACAGCAGTTATGGGGAATCCTTCTTTCTCATTTTCAAGTCTTACTTTTTTCAAAGCAACTAGTTGTCCTAAAATAGAGAAATTATGTTAGTACCCATACAATTTAAGATAATACTTAAAAAATAATCAAAATTTTTTTTTAATATTTATAAGCAAAGGAAAACTCAAACTCAGTGGCACAACAGCCCATGACTGCCAGGGTCTACTGTGACCATTGGGCGCTGAGGTGCATGAGCAGATGTCCCGATCAGGTGCTCCGTCTGAAGCGAGACTCCCAGTGTTTAAGTCCCCAAGCAAGCTTTTTTTTGGTACTCATTAATCAACCCACTGCAGTAGGGATGAAAGGTTGAGTCAAACTTGCCCAGCCCAGGAATAGAACCCGAACCTGAGGTGTGGAAGCGCGATTCGCTACCACTGGGCGTAAGCAAAGGAATTAAAGAATATAAAAAGCTAAGGAATTAATTTTTAAAATAAAGTTTAAAATCATTCAAAGTTTTAAAAAAACCATGTCTTTTTTTTACAAAGAAGGGACAATTTTATTCAAATACAAAGATGGAATTTTCTAGTTATGTGTACTAGAAAGATGCAAGAACATGGGACTCTGGTATGTGTTGAGGAAGAAGGGTGTTAACCCTCTGGCTGCGCATCCGATTTCCAGGAGTATGCATTTTTTCCAACTATTTAGCTGTGCAACCCGTGCTTTTCCTGAGAGGCTATTAATCAACATCCCATACATACAACAAGACAATCATACCATCAATGGTATGTATTACTGCCAATTTTTTGACGAAGTGAAACTTGCTTATTGGTCAAAAATTAAAAACTTCAGCATCAAAAATGGGATTTTGCTGCATGACAATACTCAACCTCATATGGTTGCTTAACCCAATATTACATACACATTGGAAATATAGCTAATATATATCACTCTTTGCAGTCCAAATTTATCTCCATTGGATTTTCATCTCTTAGCGCATTGGAGAAGATGTATTAGTAAAGAAAGAGATTAAATGATAAAATAATTTGCACATTTTCTAAAAAAATATCCTTTAATTTTTTTTTAAAACTGCTATTCCAATTCAATTTGATCCACCTTTTTACACAATAAATATGGTATTAAAGAATGAGAATTTGGAAAAACAATTTAAAGCATAACAACATTAAAATATAAACTTAAGATAACTTAACAATAAAAGGATCAATATTTACTTAACATGAAAATAAGGCATATAAAGAGGGCATAAAAAATACAGGTTTATAGCAGAGTTATCAAAAATAAATGAAAATGTTTTACCCTTAATACCTTCTGCAACTATCATTGCATCAGGACAAAATTTGTGTCAGTATTAATTACTTTAACAAAAATAAATTATGATGTTAATAGAATAATTAGCACAGCTGATTAATTTCTAAAATAAAACTGGTTCACTGTGGAATTCACTGACAAAACGTGGTTTGTGACTCTATATTATACTATTCCCTTTCTGAAATTGTCAGAAGAATTCGGTAACACCCAGTATATTCAATATAAAAATATTTGAATCATTTCCTTTAAGGCTGTTTTCGGTTAATGTTGAATAGGACCCGAATTTGGAACATTTTTTCAGATATAAAAGAAATGAAAAATTAATATGATATTCTGCTTTGCTATCTTTTAGAGAGCAGTATTTTTTTATCATACTTCCCATTTTTAACAAAGTTGATTCATTTTTTCTGGTATAAAATGTGTTTTGCATTTTTTATCCTATACCGTAATGTTAAATAAGCTTTGCCTTCACGTATTAAAACAAAAAAGAAATTAATCATGGAATATTTCGAAATTTTTAAAAACACTATATTGTAAACAGAGGTACAAGTTATAATATTGCAAATTTCCATGGAAATTGGGTCATTTTTCTGATTGGAAATATGCTTCGTGTTTAGTTCAAGCTCTCGTACTTTTACCGAAGACAGCCTTAAACAGTGATTTTAATAGTAGACAAAATTAAATTTATGATCAATCAGTGAGATATTCTTTGAGTATAGTTTAGACTTTGATATTCACTATATGTCTTACCTTCATTTTATTGATATTAAATGCACTGATGGGTCGTTCAAACATTTAATATGAGTACAAAAGTAAAAGACACCAAAACAGTGTTTCTCCATATAAAAATGCTTAATATGATACATTTTTAAAATTTAACTCAAAACAATTATAAAAACATGACTGATGCAATTTTTTTTCAAGCATGATAAAGAGAAGTCCAATAAAAAATATTTCAATTTAATGGTCATGTTAAAAAACAAGAAATTACTTAATAAATAAATCTGACTTCATTTTAATATTTTTTGAAACCAGAAAATCACATGGATATGATACATACATATAAGTTGAAAATGACTTAAAATTTTTTTACATGATATTCACAGCAAATTATCGAAAACTTTCAAAAGGGGGGCATTTTTAAGCAAGAATTTTGCATAGTTACTAAAGGCTGTATCACAAGTACATTTTTTCTGGAACTTTTTGGCCCAATCTCAGGGTGAAGGATTGTCGTAAACAAAACAACTAGCTCTGATGTTAGTCGCGCTTTATCTCCACATTTAAAAATTACTCACCTATTTCTCTGCTTCAGAAAACGAACATCCAATATTATCTCTTTTATTTTGCTTTGATAAAAGTTAAAATCACTTGGTAATTAATTAATAAATGAAAGAGAAAGATTCAAGAAAGCAATAACTTGGAAAACCTTTTTAACTGAATCTGAAGGAACATGTGATCAAAATTCTGAACTACATTTTCTCATGAGACTGAACATTCTAGCAGGCTCCTTTTTTTAAAGAACATGCTCCTAATCAAAGGTATATCATAAGAATGAAAATAAACTATTCCTCCCACGAGAAAAGAAATTCACTATTATTTTTAAATGTCTACCTTTTCCTAGTCAAAATCTACGCTTTTTTTTTAAAACTAAATAACCAGCCACACTGCAATATTTCAGAAGTAATATTAGTAGTGAAATCAATATATTATCTTGTGAATAAAAATCAATAATTTTGTTCGACTTTTAAAATAGAATATTTAATAATGAAAATGTCACCTGTATCTCGATCTTTCGCTTTGTACACTTGACCATAGGTTCCTTCACCAATCTGACAGATAATGTTAAATACATCAACACATCTTTCACCCCAACTAGGTGATCTGTCTATATTGTCATTTTCTTTATTCAAAATTCTAGAAGATGAAGAAAAGAGCATTTTAAATGCAGCCTACTACAACAGTTAACAATTTATAAATAGATTTCTAAAAAATTTGATTTAATAATTTTTACATCTTTAAAATATATTTCTAATCACTATTTGTCAAGAAAAATATTAATTTTTTGTACAAAAACAAAGAATTCATCTTAACTCTATTATCTTGATTCTTTACGTTATTAATAAAACATAAGAAAATGCTTATACAAGAAATTATCATTCAAAATTCTTATAACACATTGACAAAATAAATAACCTCCTATAATTGTTTCATAGCTTTCAAAGAACATTTAAGACATACTTGTATTAAAACTTACCTAATATTTCGCCTATACCTTGGTATAGATTCAGGATGTTCAACAGATCGCTTAAATAATCTAATAAGGAAAGAAAAAAACATTACTACAGGAAAAATAAAAAATATTACATAAGTAGAAATAAAAAAATCTTCCTTCTTTGTCAATTGTTTTTTTACTGTGAAGCATCGCAATTTTCTCAAGACTTAATATATAAATAAAAAATATGGTTACTTACCAAGTACACCTTCGGTCAATTTTGCCAAATCAAAACACATCACCAAATGCTGTCATTATTATTAATACTGTGCCCAAACATGTGAAGAAACAGTTTCACAATTGGCTGCGTAACACTGCATTTGGCGACATCTTTTGATTCAATTACATTGGTTGACAGTATAATACATAAGTACCGAAACGTCCATTAATACCAATAAATAATGAAAAATAAACATAGCAAAAATAAAAACATTTTACATTTAAAGAAATTTCTTGTATATAATTTTAACTTAAAATTTTGTCTAAGTTTTAAAAAAATGCCCAGGAAAAAATTTTAAATTAAAGAATAAAAATAAAAACACATTTTGACCGTGAAAAAAAATATTTAAAAAACATAAAGTAATGGTAATGATACAATTAGAGTAAAAAATAATAATAATGGGGTAAAAAATGCTGCCTGATCAAAATGATTACTTTCCAGATCAAAATTAGATTTACAAGATTATTAGATTTAAAATTAAGTTTTTTATTGAAATTATTTATGAACACTATCTAACTACAACTATTTTGTAACTGAACCCTGGTATTAATGCTAATATTCTTAACTTGCAAAAATTTTTAGGAAATGATAAAAGTTTAGAAAGTGCAAATGAAATAAGGTTTTACTGTTAGATAACACTATACTACTCAAATACTTTTTCCATGTTATCATTCTTTATTTCAGAAATCTACAATTTCAACAAGAACATATCCTGTAAGTACTACTAAGTTTTAGATAAAATGAAAATATACATTTGTGGAATACATTGGAGAAAACACACACAATTGACTTGTTTTCCCAAAACTATCTGCCCATGCCTCTAGTAGAACAGTGCTCCGCAACCTTTTTATCACCACAGACCAGTCAAATTTTGTTAATTTTACCGCGACCCGCTGAGGGGGAGGATGTTGATTGTTTATATTTTAAGACTGTTTTGATTTAATAATTTTAATTTAATTGTATTTAATCATGAGTTCTGAATAAAAAGCTATACCAAAAAATGAATATAAAGTGATTTAACAAGGAATATTAAGTGATTTTCATAAAAAGTAGCCCAAACCTAAGAAAAATATACCACAGTAAATAAAAGAGAAATAATTTAAGGTTTCGTGTGCGGACCGGTAGTATTTGATCCACGGACCGGTACCGGTCCATGGAGAAGATATTGACAAATAGCACAACATAAACAGGAAAACCATTTTTATTTTAAAAATTGGAAGTCAAAATGTTCATAAAATATTTCTACACTCAAGCCATTCAGATATTGAGACACTACTCTGGGAAGGGGAAACAATATCCTTCATATTTTACTTTAATAAAAATGTTTTTCATTAAAAGCTTGGGGAAGACTTAAAGAAATAATTTAGAAAAACAAGGAAATTGGAAATAAAATTAGTTCATAAATCCCATGGTTTTTTAAATATCTGGGTACTTAAAAACATTTTTTTAAAAAAATTCCATCAAAAATGAGCCAATAAAGTTGATGGTTATTAATTTTAAAAAATGTAGAATTTGGTAACTAAATAAGATGTTCAAAATGTTCCTTGAATTATTTTTTAAAATATTACAATCAAAATACATGAAAATTGAAAGGATAGAATACACATTTAAGTTTACTTAAAAAAAACTTTTCAGAGACCTCAATGGAAAATAATAGCAACAATTTTTGTCCAAAGCCAAATGCATTACTCCAATCTTATTTTTAGAATTAACAATATGGATTTAAAGTTAGCTAAGTCGGCCTTCAGATTAAAAAAGTAATTTTATTTAATTCATTAAGAATTCAGAATTTTCGAGAAAAATTATCATTATTATATGCTTAAATAAAAGACTGTTCCCCAATCTTAAAAAAAGACAATTCATTTACACAATCAGTATTACAAACTAGTAATTAAAATGATATGCCTAATACTGATTCAATAATGTCTGTTTTTTATACTTAGTTATGCCAAATTTTATTATTATAAAAACTAAAGTAAATTAATGTGGCGATCACTGTGTGTGTGAACTGGAGACAAACCTTTTTAAACATTTTAATGTTGCATATATTATTCAAAAGGGAAATTGCTTTATTTTTTATTACTTACTTTTTGCATTCTAATTTTATATAACTTTGATACAGTGACTATGTTGCAGTAACATATTAATAGTTTATATATAAGAACAAATTATACGAATGCAACTTAGTTACTTTTAAAAATTTTAAGGCTAATTAATTTTCATAACAAGAATAAAGCACAACTTAATAATAGTTCTCAAACAGGACAAAAAATTAGTTTAAATCTAAATTTTAGATGGAAAATATAGCACAGAATTTATTAGCTGTAGTTTAAAAAAATAGTAAATCAATTAAATACATTTTTCAACAAAATATTAATACAAAGTAATAAATTTTATGAATTTAGCTAAAACAAAATTAATAACTATAAATTATACCTGCATTAAAAGCAAGCACTTCTATTATTTTTCTATGTTCAACAACACCCTCCCTTAATGGTCAAAATTCCAAATTACTTACATTTGCTTAGTTGAAGTTTGAAATGTTGCAGCAGGTTCTGGATTTTCCATATCTGGAGAAGACCTCTCTGGTTCTGCTTCTGGTGATAAGATATCTTCTTCTTTAATACCTGGAGGTAATGGAAGATCTTTGATGCCTTTTTTAGGAGGTGTGGTAGGTTTTTTTTCTATTTCAGGAGATGGTAGAGGAGAAAGATCAGTCTCATCTTCTTCATCAACTAAATTTTCATCTTCTGGTCCAACAGGAGGAAGTGGCAAAGGAGGAAGAGTTGGTAATGGAGGATTATAAGATTTTGTTTCTATAGACGAAAGCTGTTGTGTACTATCTTGTGATAATTCAGGAGTTTTAGAAATATCTGCTTCTTCATCTTCTATACTGGCAGTAATAGAAGGTTCTGCAGAATCTGTTTGACTATTAGATAAGACACTTGTTTCTTCAACCAAATTATCACATTCTTCCTGAGGAACATCCCCTTCAGGAGGTGGAAGCGTTTCTTGAGAATTAAATGCAGTTGATGATAAAGAATTATCAGAAAACTCAGCAATGCTACTAGAAGGACGAGGAATACTGCCATTTTCTGGAATAGCTTCAGGTTCTTTCAAAACAGTGTCTTTCCTAATAATTAAAGCTCCCCTATGTTTCTTTGCTTTTCTGTGTTTACAGAGTTCTGAAACTAAACTAGATGCAAATTTAGCAGCAAAATTAGGACTCCTCTTTCTCCTTTTTAAGTGTTTTCTATGAGGAGAACTTGAACGAGACCTAGATTTGGTACTAGTTCTAGATATTGAGCGTTGACTACGATTTCTATACCTCAGAGGACTGCGACTATAACTACGACTGGGAGTGCGTAGCCTTTTGTTTCGGCTGAAAAAAAAACAAAAAATATATATTTCAACACAAACACAGGAAGTACAGAAAATTATTAAATAAAAAGTAAACAATACTACAGTTTGAGTAACGAAAACATAAAAAAATATTCTTGCTTATTTAGAGTAAAAAAACTTTAATTTACCTTTTTTTCTTAAAAATAAGTCATCAATTTTTGTAGCAAAAGATGCATTAATTTATTTTCAACAAGCATCTTAATTTTCATGCATGATACTGTACATTTAATACAATACAGCCATGTTCTCTTCTGCAACAATATAAAACTCATCATAGTTCATATTAATGAAGAAATGCATCTATCCTGTGTCTGAATTCTTCTGGCAGTTGTACTTGTGCTATTTAATGTCAGACCTACAAACTATTTGCTCTTCTGATGTCAATCCATTCACAAACATCTTACAACTCAGGAAATAATGATTTTATAGAGACCTGATCTATATTTGGACTGCTTAGCAGTTACGTCTCATCCACCTACTTACTGAAGTTATTTACTCTGAGGGCCATTTTGGGCCCTCATGCTACATAAATTTTTATTTAAAAGATTTAAACTGAAATTAGAATATTTTTGAAAATATTACAAAGACATAAAAAGGGCAAGGTAACTAATAAACAAATCTGAAAGAATAATTCAATTGTTCATTATCATAATGAGAAATATCAACAATTAGTCAGAACATTTTCAGAACATATTAAGTCTTTTTTTTTTCTGTTTTAAAAAAAGGTTTTGAAGCTAGTACATATCAAGAATAGATTAGTTATCTAGCAATTATTGATTTTCATATAAAAAGTCAACCTATAATATACATGATAATAAATATATTATCCTAACTCATAAAAATGCTATAGAAGTACAGTGTTCATTCTAAGCACAAATTTTGTACACAATCTATTGTAGCTGCCTTCCAAATCTTAACATAGCATCATATGTGTATTCCCACTTTTTTAAAAAAAAAAACCATTGTAGCAACTTTTTCTTTTGCCAAATTCTTTAAGAAAAATTATTCCTTAAAATATATATAGCCAATAATTGAAGTACATAGTTCTTAACTCAATTCACAATAAATGTTCTCTTAAAAATACTTTTGACAAATTGATTAGTTGAGGAAGTGACTCATGAATGTTACAACTTATTCTGCTTCTTACAATGTCAGAATTGGAAGTAGGACAGGGGTTCACTCATTCCATTTTTTGATTTAAATGTTACTCTGCTTTTTTCTCTTTTTGTATCTGTATTGTGTAATACTATTTCTTGTAAATAATGTTTGAAATAATGATTCACATATTTTCTCTGATACAATATTACGGTTCTAATACAATTTCTGTGTTCTATCTTTATCAAGTATTTAGTAAAATTTATTTAAAGAAATTACAAATTAGCAATTCTTTAAAGCTATTTATAATGTTTCCCTTAAGAAATGTAAATAATAATTAATAAAACAGAAAAGGTAAAAATATCTTCAAGGGGTTCCCTCAAAATAACTTTGGACATTGATGTAACAAATAGAAAATTGGTAATGTTTTTTAAATATCTCTTGAATATTTTAAAACTGAATAATGGGCTAAATTCATGATGGTCACATGATAACCATATGTTCTCCAAAGAATTCAAAATTATCATAAATCTTGTACTTGTTCTACTTGTAAAATTTACATTAAAAAATTTTAATTTGATAATTTAGTAAACATGTTCAAATATTAAAATTCTTAAAAAAAAAAAGATTTTTCAAATTTTCTTTTTCAAAAAAATTCTTATATATGTACTTTTTGATCAAGTTTATTTTGTTTACCTCAGTATGTTATTATTGTTCACAAATATCTACCTTTTAAAACAAAGTTTGTGTAAAAAGCTTAAAGTTCGCAACAGCAAAATACAGGAACTGAATGTTTTAAAACACACAAGTCATTGCATTAATCATGTGACTCTTGACATCACATGAATTCAGCCCATTATGAAAGTATAAGAAGTTGTCAGGAGATCAAATATTAAAAACTAAAATGCAAACTACAGTTTTTAATGCTTATATGTCATGAATAGCTAGAAATGTAAATGGTCACTATTCATAAAAATTATGAAATACAGTCGGACCTCCATTTTATGAACCTCTATTTTGCAAATCTTCCTATTTTACAAACTTTTTCCTGGAACCAAGCATATAAAGTACATTGAAAATGAATATCAATTTAACGAATTTTCCACATAAACTTTTTCGGTATTAAGTGACTTGGTTAAAAAGAAGCCCAACTGTATATATATATTAAAGAAATCATTTTGCTAAGTGAACTATATATTTATACTAATCAATTTAACTATCAAAAATATAAATTATAAATAATTCAACAGCAGGTATTAATTAATATCAATATTATGGCATAAAAATAAAAACATTAATCTAATGAGAAAGAATTAGGAGAAAAAATTGTCACTGCATACAACTGAAATAATAGATCTATTAAAGGTAAAACAAAAACCTATCAAAAAGAACAGGAGAAAAAACCATTTATATAACACATAAGATTTTTAATTCTGAGTTTTTGAGGAACAAAACAAATTTATTTTTAAAATATTTACAATAATTACCAAAAGACTACATAAATTCTCTTATTTAACCCTAGAATATTTCAAAAAAAAAATTTTCATTACTTTTTTTTAAAGCATTTAATGGCTACATTATCACATAAGCTTTTAAATTGCAAAATATTTTTAGGGTGCAAGAAAGACCAAGCAAAGTCATGGTTTCTCACAGGAAAATTAAAATATTTAATGTTATAATAATTATTATCCTAAACACATAAATGATACCTTACAGTTTTAGTTAAGGCACAATTGTACTGAACATTTTAAGCATTTCATCAAAGTGAAACCTTCATCAAGTGTACTTCACATCTCTGTTTTGAGTCTTAAATGTTCAGGCAAGTAACATCTAGTTATACCTAACATCAGTTAACAGATTTTTCCAACTTGAAGTTTAATTATTCATTCAGAGTAAATAAAAAATGAGAATAAAAAAAATTCAACACATAAAAATAAATGGTTGATTGTTTATTAATATCACTTCAACATGAGAACATATTGGTTACAGATATTGGTGCAACAAGAGTGTCAAGAATAATGCCCGAAATGAATCCCACTCTCTAATTTTCCACACCATACTAACCAGTGGCATAATGGAGAATATTAGGGCTCCCCTGCAAAGTCAGGTTTTATGCCACAATCCCAAATATGTACTTGCGAGTCAGTCATGCTTGGGGCTCCCTAGAATCGCTGGGCCCCCGCAATGCAGGGGTGTACATTACGCCCCTGATACAAACAATGAGTTCAAGCCTCTATAGATTTAACATGCATCAGCTTCTATCTACATAGCTAGTCTTTTGGGACTTTAATTCATGATTCGAAAGAAATAATACCATGAGTTAGCAATTGTGACTACTCAGGTATCGCAAAATGTACTACCTGAATGCATGGTTCCATTGTACCACTCATGTGAAAACAAAAATATAAATACTAATAACAAAATACTTAAAAGGCATATTACAATAGTAATATCTTTAGGTATTAAAAATAAAAAAATATACAAACAGGATTTCAGAAAAATTGAATACAACGATTCTGAATACTGTAGAAAATATTCCTGCAAAATGTTAATGGTACATAGTAATTTTTCTTTCATGGCCTATTTCAAAGTAAAATTGACAATGAATCAGCTTTTTCACTCTAATTTTGATATTCCCCTGTTTATTTTTTTAGTTAAATTATTCATCTGAGCAAAACCCATAGGCAACTTAATTGTTAAAATGGGCTATGTAAAACTTAAAACAAGTTTGAAAATACAGCTAAAAGTATTGTTTCTGAATACTCTGTACTAACGTATTATACCATTGATAAATTTCGCCATATCAAAAGATGTTGCCATGTGTAGTCAGTATTGTTATTAAGCTTGAACATGCACAGGAACAGCTTCCACTATTTAACTGTATATTGTAGGATTTGGCGATGTCTTTTCATTTGATGAACAGGCCAAATCACATCCATCGCCGACTACCACAATATTTATAAGCCAATAATGAAAAAATGTTTTTGCACAGGCTGAAACATAGTAACTTTATTTATAAGTTTGGCAAATTTATAGCAATTTACTAGTCCACGGGCGAATACGTTAGTAACTAGTACAGTTAACACTTTTCGTGATGATGCACAAGATATGCATAAGTAAAAGAGCATCTTAATGCTAATTATTAATTCTGAGTAACTATTTAAAACTGCATGTAGAACAATGAGAAATAGTTACAGTAAGCTACATCTCTTACAGGGTTGAAAGTAACATTTAGAGATTTATTTCAACACTTGTCTAACTGAAAAGTTCTTCATATTCTAGATAAATTTCCCAATAACATAATAATCGGAAAGTTACTTACATTTCATTCTTTTTTCTGAAGTATTAAGTTTCTAATAAATAATAATAAATTTCTACAAAGTGTGTCATAATGAATAAAATAAAAGCATGACCTATCAACGAAAATAAAACTTTTATGATTTCTATATTAAAGGAATTTAAATTATTTGAAATTATAGACATTGCTATTATAAAAAGAAATATCTATACCTATAAAAAAAATATATATATATATATATATATATCTATAAAAGAAAAAAGAATCCAAGGTATTTACATATTAGTGTCACTATAGCAAAAAAATCATTTTCCTTCTATTAAAATACATAAGAATCTTTATTCTTTTGATATGGCGTGATTCATGTGGTACAAATTTTGCTGCAGTGACGCTAATACATAAGTACCAAATTCAAAATAATTCATTGAAATGTTTACAAAGATAACTGATAAGAAAATTCAAATTTTAATAAAACACAAAACTAAATGTCTTTTATCTGCTAAACAATTGCATTTTCCCTCCTGTTCATCCCCCTATGAGGTTATATTTACAGTATCCAATGTGTTCAGATTCAGTATGACTTTTTTCTCTCATTTGTTTTAAAATTAGATAAGTATCCATAATGTCAGATGACATTTAGGAAAATTTATGTTGCTTTACCAACTGGTTACAATAACATAAAACTTCACAAGCATTTAATTACAAGAAAAATGCCTCTTTTTTTAAAAAAAGAAATAATTTGGTTTTTTTTTCTATATCTTAAAATCATTTTTCAAAAAGCACAGATTGTTAAGAGATATTTTGAAACAGTGATTAGAAGGCACAGAGATGATTGACAAATAATAAACACTGCACTTGGCAGTAACAAAAATGCAACACCAAGACTTTGAAATTTGAGAACAGTCAAATATCAAGGATACCTGAACTGGTACGCAACTCTTCTTTCTACATTAGCAGAGCATGAAATGGAGGTGAAAATTGGCTTCTCTCAAACGAAATACTTTAATTAAAAAAAATCCCAAATAAAATAGGCCCTCTTTTAACTAACTTCTAGAAGACTAGACCAATGAATAAAGTAAAAAAAGCTATAATAATTCCTCCATAACAAACACTTAACTGACTGAAAAAGGAACTGTGAATATAAAATCTGTAAATATGAACCACATATATTGAAAGAGAGTTATCATAAATTATTTACTAAACTCAGAGAAATATGTTGGATAAAAGTGAGCATTTTTTGTTACTTGCATGTTATTGCAACCTATTGGTGACATTATATGAAATGCAGCACATGGATGCCAATTGAGTGTGTATGACATATAGGAAATCGGGGTTGCCAACTTGGCCAGTTATTAATAAAGTTGGCGATTGCTGCGATAATATGCAAGTACCCATTTTTTACTACATGACGATTAAAATATAAAGCACACCATATGAAGTGATACCTTACTTGAAAAACAACAATAAAATACCCTGCATTTGCATATTATAGGAACCATATTGGCGACACTACAAATAATATTTTTGAAACCAGAAGGCAAGAGAAGAAGAGGCAGACCCTGTACAAGATGACAAGACAATATAAAAAATTATGCTTGTGAAACATCAGCATAAATAGATAGAAAACAGTAGCAATAAACAGACCAAAATGGTTTAAACTAACCGAGACAGTCTTGGCCGGGAATCATATGTGGTGCTTAAGAATGGCAACATTATGTAAAACAAAGCACATGTGGTTGGAAATTCAGCACATACAATGCAAGAAAAACCAGGGGATGCCAACTTGGCGAGTTATTGAAAAGTGGCATTGTCACAATAATAAATACCGAATATATACATTTAATATTAGGAAATGATCATAACTTTACATCAAATTTCCATGGATTTATAGTTTAATAAAAAATATATATTTTGTCACTAAATATATATGGTTAAACAAAATAAGTTTCAATAAGCATAAAAAAGAAAAAATATTTTTCCTTATGAAAGTACTATGGAGACAAACATGCCAAATTATTTACATTGATTTCTGATATTATAAATATAGATGAGGGTATTCTAAAATCTGCTAATATTAATTGCCTTGAATTTTGTGGCCTTTGCTGTTCCACTATAAACTAAATTTTTCTACTGTTTTGCTACAATGAGAAAAATCAGAAATTTGCCAGTTAAAGTGGTAAATTTTCAACAAATGAAATTTTCCCTATTGATTTAATTTTATTTATGTTGCAATCTGAAACAACATGAGGGCTATTGGGGGACAGACCTCGTAATTTCAAACCATGATCAAGAGACAAGGATGACAACTCGAGCTATCCCCCTCCAAACTTCCACACCATGGCAACAGGACATTCAGCCTCAACAGATTTAATCTGCATCAGTGCTATCACATTGTGAGTCTTCCGTGATGCTAGATTTTGAACCAACGAATTGGCAATGCAGGCCACGAATTCATGACCATGACCACTCAGCTACAGCAGCGAGAATTTTACTGCTACTGTTTAATTAAGAGATCTTACCATGTGGTGAAAGTAAGCTCAGGATTGCAATACTGTACTAAGTATTGTTGAACTACATGTGATGAATTGGTTCTGAAGATCTATAATTCTGACTACAAATATCTTAATCATTATTTATCTACAGCCAATAAAACTTTATTTCTGAGAGTCAGTGTCATATGGATTTTTGAGAGTAGATTAAAAGTATCACCAATATTTATAATGGGGACAATTCGGTAAAGTTATCTCCATTACCAACCATGTTGGTCTCTGTAACTGAGCATCAATATGACATCATTAGAAAGGTAAAATTTCCAATAAATTTTAACACAATGATTTTTGTTAATGTTATTTTAGAGGTGCATGAAAGTACTCATAACGAGCCTTGTTATTTAAAATTTCAGTAAGATAATGGAAACAAAATTTTTCCTAACTTCGACATCTTACCAAAAGGATATCAAGATACCAGGTCAAAAGGGAATGGAAAAAAATATTTTTTAAATAGATAAGTTTCTAATTTAATAAGCTGCTTTCAAAGAGATATTAATTTATTTTCAATGTTTTTTAGTATTAATTTTTTTTCCCTTTCTAATGGGGAAATGGATTTGTGATTATCATTGCATACCAGGTACATTCCCTATGTGTGAGCTGGTATCTCTTTTTAGTGTGGCACCATATAGGTAGATATCAATTTCCATGATGACACCCAGTTTCCTCCCTAGAAGGAGGCACCTGAGCTCTGATGATGCAAAACTGTATCAGGAATTTCAATTTTGACCAGAGCACCTAAGCCAAACAGGCATTCTAGGGATTTTTAACATGCTGCATAATCAAATGGCATGGACACTGTTGATTTTTAGCATCATGAAAATTCACCGACTTGGGCCGGTAAAACCCGTAAACTTGGGCAGGGCCAGAGCTAAACCAACTATGCTACCCGCCTGGTATTTTGGTGTTATACTAAAAGGAAGAATTTCTGCAATTCAATTAATACATTTATACCTGAAACACTGAATTTAACATTTGACTTGGCTTGGAAAAAACTTCCGTTAGTATAAAAGAAGCTATCTATATTGAACAGAGATAATATTCATTTTGACATGAATTTTTCCAAGATGAACAACCTTTCCCACCCCTTTACATAAACATGCTAATGACTCAATTTATTCACAAATGAATTAATAATTATGAAATAAAACATATGTTGTAACAACTGAGATGATAAAGGGACTTGCAATTATTTGATTTGTGAAACTCAAATTTGAAAATTTCAAGCAAAGTAATCTTTTATGCAGGAGTGGTTGGCACACATCATATATGACATTACTAACATGATCAAAGGTCCCAAATTGAATGGAACAATTCCATTTTTTAAAAGTCTTCTCGTTGTTCTT
The DNA here is from genome assembly GCA_019973935.1 of Trichonephila clavipes. Taxonomy (NCBI): domain Eukaryota; kingdom Metazoa; phylum Arthropoda; class Arachnida; order Araneae; family Nephilidae; genus Trichonephila; species Trichonephila clavipes. Next base: position 130,219 of record BMAU01002413.1, on the reverse strand, counting down.
CAGCACGGCCAAAATATCTCATCTTTAAAAAGGAAGATGTCCACTTTAATAATTTTTTATAAAAATGGAAAAATTTTTTATTTAAATAACAGTGACTAGTAGTGTGGCAATAACAGCATGCACACAAAAATATGTCTAGCACACACGCAAATCAGTCAGAAACTTGTGATAACTTATTTCAATCATATATAACCTAAGTAAATTTTAATGTATCTTTTGGCAAGAAATTTACTATCTGAAAAAATATAGGATTGAATAAATAAAAATTATGGAAAAATATGCTTTTTCTTGAATATAAATATAGTTATTTAAAAATTAGGATATATCCAGCTTTGAAGGAAAAAATAAATGGTTCACATTACTCATAACTTCATGCCTTGTATTGTAGTAGAATTAATGCAAAGAGTGAATAGCAATTCGAGTTTCAAACTTATGATCTAAAAAAGATGGTACTTGCATATTATTGCAACCATATAAGTGACATTATATGAAACAAAGCATATGGTTGCCAATTCAGCGTGTATGACACATGCGAAATTGGTTGCCAACTCGGCAGGTCATCTAAAATGTTGGAATAGTTGTGATAGTACAGAAGTACCAAAAAGGTTTATAATTAGAATTATAAATCAAGCAGGTAATTATGTATTATACCACTGCTGACCAATTTCATCAAATCAAAAGCAATCATCAAATGCCGTAATATGCAGCCAATAGTGGAAAACCATACCCATACACGTGCAAATGTGCTTATAAAAATAACAAGATAACACATTTAGTGACATCTTTTGATTTGGCAAAAGTGGTCAACATTTTCAAGTAAAAATAGTTCAATAAGCAATATAAACAGCATATTTTTCAAACTTTATTTGTAAAATTCTGATATTTTAAAAATGAAAAATTATACTTTAGTGTTTTTCTATCAAACAAAATTGGAACTTTTTAATAAAGAAAATATGCTTACTTCTAAAGTTTACTCACTCAAATGAATTATATCCTTACATACAAAAATATTTTCCAGTTTAATTAGGTTTTCTTCTCAGCGTTAATCACTCTAAATATTTGCAATCTTATCCTAATCGTAATATAAGTATTGCAACAAAACTACTGAAATAGGCTTGTTACTAGATATTTTCCTACACGATAAAAGTCAAAGACTTGGTAATGGACAACTATAAATAAGGAAAAAAAATCACTGATATGATGTGTATAGTTACATACATTTAACTTATTAAATCTTAGAGCGATTCAAAATTATTAGGATGAATTACGAAGACTCGATTACAATTCAGCAGAGATTAATAGCTGTTCTTGGGTGGGCAACTAATCATTGCAAATTTTATCTTCATACATTTAACATAAACTTTAAATGGTTGAATACAATTCTAAGAAAATTCATTTATAAAATATTAATATAATGTAATATTTATAGCACAGATCACAAGTAATTTTCCCTAATTACTCAATAATTAAGAAAATACAAATTCAATTTTCAAGGATAAATAACAAAACATAAAACTTTGATCACAACATTATATTGCTATGTTTATAGAGTAATACAGTGTTTTTTATAATCAAGTAGAAGAATTACAGTTCTATCTGCTATTGCTTACTATTCAAGAGAAATGGCAAAATTTTCATAAAGGAATTAAATTATGTTAAATCTGAAACCATTCCTTTCATAAAAACAAATGTGTATAATAAGATTAATCTTTATAAAATAAATATCCTTACCTAAAAGGGGATTTACTACGGCTTCTACTTTTTGACCAGGCACTGTAGTTTCTTGGAAAAGGACTTGGACTCTTTGATACATATTTTAATCTATTTCTATTGTCAGGTGAACGTCTTCTTGATTTATTCACCCACATTTGAGTATTTTTAACAGGAGAAGGTGTCCGAGTTCGGTAGGCACGAGGAGTTTCAGGAGTCCGAACCCTTTTTCTTACCCTATTCTTTTCTTTAGATCTTTCATAGTCGTACATAGTATAATCTTGTTGTCGGACGAAGCTGTTGTCTTTACTGGTGGAAGCTCGATCTTTTGCAAAACTGTCTCTCTCAGACTTTTCTCTAACACTTGAATAACCTCGGCTTCCCGATCTTGAAGGCAATTTTTCAACATGATCTCTGTTGCGTTCTCGTCTATCAATTTGATGTTTATCTTTTGGTCGTCTTTTACGGGACCTCATGGGCCCATGCATATCCGGTCTGTTAGGATTTCGTCTTCTTTCTTGTCTTATATCTCTAAATTCAGGCGAAGATCGTTTTTCAACAGAGCTGTCGCGCGGCGGTTCAGCAAAAAAAGAAGAGTCGGAACTCACATCATCATATTCGACAAGAGGTTTGACAGGCACAACTATTTCTTTATCTGGTCTCATGTGTCTTTTTCTGTGACCTTTATGAAGAGATTTCCTATGCCTTCGAGTTCCTCCTTGAGTACTGTATCTCGGTTTTCTATTAATTCCAGTTCTATTTACACTTGCACCGGGGCTCTCTCGGTTAGAGAGAGGCCGAGCCCTCAGTTCTTCAGAGCCCTGCATTTCAGTCCACTTCCACATCAAAAACAAATGTTATTAACTACATATCACACAATTTACACAGAGCATTATGAAGAGAGATAACAATGCGCATCACGTTTAACTTACCGTGAAGCGGCCATCTTGTTTATCAAATCTTGATCCTTATTGAAATAGGCCTAACGCCATTTTGTTTAATCCTGCTTTAGTTATTGCTTGTTTAGATGTCGTGTATTGTTTTGACGTAAATCAATTATTTGTTGAAAACAAATAAAATATTCAGTGTATATAATCGTCAATCAAGTGAGATACGTGAATAAATCACAAATGTAGGTGATATGCGTGGGGCTATAAATTGTTTATTCGAATACTATATATTCGCTTGATATTATAAAATAATAATATAATTCCAAAAACCAAAAATCTATTTATTGTATATGTGCTTCTTTTTATGCAATAATGCAAAATCTAATAAGATGTTTGAGGATGACTTTTTAACGCGTCATCAAAAGCTGTCGGCCATTTCTAGTTACAAGATCGTATCAAATCGCGTTAGCTCTCTTCCGCAATTTCTCTCGTGAATATTACGTCACTAACTCCTTACAGTTGCAGTGAAATAATAACTCAACAGTAAAATGAAATAATATGGATTTCTTGAGAAGTCTTACCAAATAATTTAAAGATAAAATATTGAGTTGAGAGATTTTATAATTCAAAACTAACTTCTTTTTTGACAAAATGAGGAAATTTAATCACATTTTATAATTTGGTCAATTTATAAATTTAATATTTTTAATTTCATCGATGTTGCTATATTTGATTGAGTAATTTATTGATTTATTCATTGAACACTTCTAGTTGTCTATTTCTTTTTCCACAATTTATATTCAACCACAGCCAAACGAAATATAAGCCAGCATCCCAAACCACGTCATTGTAAGGATTTTGAGCCCCGAGAGATACAAATTGCATCAACCCAAATTGCACAATAGGTTTTTTTGGAATCATAACACGATCACGACATACGACTAAAACATCGACTCCCAATAACTCATGATCGTGATTCCTTCAACTGTTGCAGTTATCATTAATTTTCCTATTTGGTTGGGATTTCTTATAGTACACTCCATGACCAATAATATGCAAATCAATACGTGGTTTCGAATTCTAAAGGCTTATTTCCAATAAGGCTTTAAGTAGTGAGCGTCGAAGATGCATCCGATCATAAGCCTTTATGTGAGGCCCAAAGGTCCTAGTTCGGATACACTTTCGTCACTCTTTCTTAATATGAATTAGCCTTAAATTGCATCGTTCTAAAGAATGGAAACCACTGCATGCTAAAAAACACTAGATGGGGAAAAAAATGAAAGTGCTGGATTTTTTAAAAATCTTCTGAATGTTTTGTAATCTGGTCTATGGGAATGTGAATACAAATTTATCTAGTTCTCAAAAACTGATGCATGATTCGTTTTCGCTCCCCCCCCCTTCCGTTTCTTTGTAAAATATTTGAATAACAATACAAGAGTTGTAATTGAATAACGATTTTGCTTATCAAAATTTCTCCTTTTTATCAAGCTTAATTTTTAAGAGTATGCAAATGTTGTTGCTTTTTTTAAATTCCTATAAATTCTATTTGAGTTTTTGGAGTTTAGAAAACATTATGTGGTAACAGATATTATTTGAAAATGAATTCTTAAAAATGATTATTTTATTTTAAAAGCTTTTTTCTATTGATTTTTTTAAAGTTTTATTTGATTATAAATTTTATAATATTTGTACTTAAATAAAAAGAAATAAAGTTGAATAAGGACAATGCCTGAAGTTTCCAAAAAAATACAAATATATGTACTATCCCGTGTGATACTTTGTGATGCACGGGGATTTTATAATTGTTTTCAATAAAAAAAAATATATGTACTATATACTTTTGAGCCAGTTCATCATATTTCAATTAACTGCGCGTGCGAAGTACAGTTGTTAATTATATTCCAACGCAAGTTTTGTTTCAAAATAATAAATATCTGTGTAGACAGAAAACATTACATATATAAATTATTAATCTAGACGAGGGGTTCCCAAACTTTGTTTCATAGACCTTTTGGTATATTTTTCGTTTTTACTTACCTAATATTAAATTTTTGCAAATTTATGAACTTAATGCTTTTTGACAGCCAGTATGGCACTACTTGCTTTAAAAGTTTTATGTTTCTAACTGGAGTTGAGTAGAGTGTTTAAAACTTAAGAAACACGTGTGAATTAATTAAATCAAAATTTAATTAATGAATAAAATGATTTACATAAAATAAAAAATGTTTTTAATGGGTGGGATGAATCTATTACTTCAATAACAAATTTTCAACATTTGGCTTTAATCTTTTCAAATTTAACCCTAAATCTCCTCTGTTATAGTAGTTACCCCAATCTTTCTTTTTTCTTCTTTCTGTTTTTATTTTGGAAATTGACAAGCGCGCTGAAACTCCTCCTCTCTGGGAAAAGCAATTAAAAACTTTCTTCAGATTTTCCATAATTCGGGATAAATAACAGGTATATCTTTTTAAATCCAAAATTGCTGTGACATTAGTTTCTAAACTTTACTTTAAGAGCTTCGTTAAGGATATTGAAATCAGTTCCTTTTGTAATCAGACATTTTTTTGGAATGGGATAACATGAATTCATTACCTATTGTGATATTACCATAGTCGAAGCATTCTCAAACCTAGTTTCAAAACCTGAATAAATGGTATTTAAATGTTGAACATAGGTTAAAACGTCATTTTTTTCTGGCAGATTATATGTGAAAAATTTAGAAACTGCTAAAATTCATGACGGCGACGTCCAGTTTTATATTCTTTTAGCTTGATTCTGGCAAGAATCACTGAAATTATGGGCCTTTTTTAATAAAATTTATGTTGTCATCTTGTACCTGCAAATTAACCCCAGTAAATTTAGTAAATAAAGCTATTAAATAGGAAAAACTGCTTTACACTTAAATTTTTTTTTTAAAAAAAAATTGAAGTCATGATCTAGTTTAGGCTATTGTAGACTCCCATTTACACCTCATGGAACCCAAATTATTTTTTCGTAGACGTAGACCCCTGGGGATCCATATAGACCACTTTGGGTGAGTGAGTGATTGAATATTAACGTCGCACTGTTCAGCTACACGAGGGCTTTTGGCGACGGACCACGTAATTTTGAACCATGGTCAAGTGACGTGGACGACACCTGAGCTGGCACCCCCCTCTTCTAACTACCACACCAACGGGAGGACGTTTCAGCTCTCGACATAGACCACTTTGGGAATCACTGCTCTAGACTACAATAAAATGTAAGCAATACAATTTTAACACACACGTATCTTGAATTTTAATAAGAAAACTTTCTTTCAGTAATATTTTCAATATTTCATGCGCGCTTATTTCTAATTTAAAATTATTTGTGATTTAAACTATTTTACTTATTTCTTTCATAAAAATAATCGAAAACAAAATACCAATCATAAAATTTAATTTAACCACAAAATTTCATTAACCACATTCTAATGAAAGCTTATAATATAAATTCAGTATATTTATACGAAAAAATCAGTATATTTATACAAAAGTGTGTGATTCTAAAAGCGACCACTCACTTCAGAAAGTTGTTGTAAAGAGCTTATTCTGAAGCTGATTCTGAAAATTCGAAAGAAAAAACCCAAAAATCTTTCATGTAATCTATATGTGAGCACAATATTAATATCTCAAATAATTTGTTTTTAAAAATATATATTAGGAAATTTTTTTAATGAAAAGAAAAATGAATGTTTTAATAATAGATTGCAAAAACATTAAAAAAAATAGCATTAACATCCCAGTTTGTCACATTTTATTGTTACATTATGGCGATACTCAAAATATAGTTTGGCTTACCTTTGCTTTCGCAGAAATATTCTGTTTCATATCAAAAGTCTTCATAATTATAAGAATACGAAGCATGGTGCTGGAAAACATTACTTTTCTTCATAAAGAGGCAAATTCTTCCAAAATGCTGCTAAATTAACAAATGTATGCAATTCTACTATTTACGGTTTGTTGCACTAAACCAGTGATTCCCAAAGTGGTCTATATAGACCCCAGGATCTCTAACGACTTGCAAGGGGTTTACGTCTGTGAAAAAATAATTTTGGGGTCCATGAAGTGTAAATGGGGGTCTATAGTGATGGTTTTCATTAAACCAGATCGTGACTTAAACCTTTAAAAAATTTTTTGATCTAGTGTAAACCAGATTTTACCAATTTAACTGATTTATTTACTAAATTTAGTGAGGTTAATTATAGTTACTAGGTGACAGCATAGATTTTATTAAGACAAGTACCATTTCAGCAATTATTTCCAGAATTAAGCTAAAGAAGTATTATATTGGCCGTCACGAATTTTTTGGATTTGTCACAGAGAATCTGTCAAAACAATTTAACCTACGTTCGCTTTTTCTATAGTAATAGACAATGAATTCATACAGTAGAATTAAAATAAATGTCATAATACAATAGGAACTGATCAGAACAGGCCCTAACGAAGATCTTAAAATAAAGTTTAAGAACGTATGTCAGCAACATTGGTTTTAAAAAGATATTATTAACCTGTGTGTGTATATATATATAACCAGTTATTTGTCGCGAATTATGGAATAACGTGAAAAAGTTTTTAATTTTTTTCCTAGTGAGAGGGAGTTTCAGTGAGTTAGTATACTTCAAAAACAAAACAAAAGGAGAAAGGGGGGAAAAAAAGAACTGGACACTCTTTTATTTAGGTTTAGGGTTAAATCAGACTAGATGATATTAAATGTTGAAAACTTGTTATTGAGGCACCAGATTCATCCCTTTCATTAAAAGCATTTGTTTGTTATTCAGTTATTTTATGCATTAATTTAATTTTAACTTAATTCATTGACACGTGCTCCTTAAGTTATAAACGCTGTGCTTCCCTGCAGTTAGAAATTTCTTTTAAAATAAGTAGTAGTACACCATGCTGTCAAAAAGATATTTAAGTTGATAAATTTGAAAAAATTCAATATTAGCTAAGCAAGGGTCTACCTGAAACCTAAAAAACATGGCAAGGGATCTATGAGACAAGAAAGTTTGGGAACCTATGCACTAAAAGAAAAAAAGTACCATTTGATACTAAAGATAAAAATCCATTCGAAGACAAGAGAAATCAGCATGTTGAAAAGTTAATTTCACACAACAAAAGATCTATTGCTAGAAAAGTCAGGTGAAATCCTTATACACTCATGAACATTGAAAATAGCGACCCAAGAAGAAAGCATCGGATTGAAATGAAATTTAATACACATAATGGCACAGATGAGAGATTCACTTGATCTCAAAAACAAGACAATTAAACGAATACAGGGTGTGCAACGACACAAATACTGGGCAACTTCAATAGCGCGTTGGACAGCCTCCTGTTGCAATACATGCCGCCACACGGTCCGGCATTGAGTTGATTAGACACCTCATGTTGTCCTGAGGCAGATGGGTCCACAAATCTTGAACAGCCAACTCTAAATCATGTACAGAGTGACACGATGGCATCTGCCGTTTTAGCTGATCCCACACGTGCTCTACAGGGGACAAATCGGGGGAGCGGGCCGGCCATGGAAGAGTCTGAAAATGATGTAGGAAGTCTTGAGCAATTCTTGCTGTATGCGGACGAGCATTATCTTGCTGGAAAATTGCCCCTGGGAGACCATTTAGGAAAGGTCCTACATGGGGTCGAAGAATATCATCAACGTAACGCTGGCCCGTTAAGGTTCCACGCATCACAATTAAAGTGGACCGGCTCTCATAGACTATGTCCCCCAGACCATTACACCAGCTGTGCAGGCAGTGTGACGTAGAACAGTGGGGGGTAATTGTACCGCTCACCAGGGCGCCTCCACACCCGTACACGGTTATCATCTGTCCCCAAAACAAACCGGGAATCATCACTAAACACAACCTTTTGCCAATCTGTGACATTCCACATTGATCTGGCTTGGCTCCACTGTAAACGCAGTTGCCGATGTTAAAGGGAGTGCACGGAAAGGGCGCTTGGATTTAAGATTTGCTTCTGCAAGGTGTCTGGAAATTGTTTGTGGAACAATTGCTACGCCTACGTCTGCTCGTATCGTTGAACGAGTCACTGTGGGATCCACAAGTGCTTGCCGCACATCCTTCGATCCTCTCTCCTCGTGGTCTTCCTCGTCGCTCCAGACCCGGTTTTCCGCTTGTGGGTACCTTCTCGTGTCCACTGCTCCCAACAATTTCTAACGACACACTCCGAACGATCCACCTGGCCAGCAACACGGCGCGTCGACCAGCCTGCAGTTTTCATCCCGATGATCAGGCCTCTCTCAAACTCGCTTAACTATGAGAAATGTCTTCTAGCATGTTTACCTGGCATGTTTCGCTTACCAAAGTCTTCCTACAATCGGCGGGTAATCGTCACGTTTATGAATCTTCGAATTTACGCTGGTTTATATAGCACCCTCTTCCCGATTGTAGCGCCACCTCGGCATGTATGAGCATGCGTATTGGCACAAAACTTGGATCATTTGCATATCACATTATGTTGTACTTATTTGCAAAGTTTCGCAATTGTACTTAGCTTCCTTCTTGGGTAGCTATTTTCAATGTTCCCGAGTGTATAAGCACTATTATTAGGCTGGTGCGTATGAAATGTTGGATTTTCGAGTGAATATATAAAACTGCATATATTTTTTCAAAAACTTTTTATTCAATCAAAATACGCTGCATTTGTACCAATACACTTTTCTCAACAAGATTTTAGTACATAGATGCCTGTCTTAAAAAAAAATTTAGATATAGAATTAATAAACTCTGATGTAGAATTTTTCAGACTGTCTTCATTTTCATGCTGTCTAGCCGTAAGAACTTATCCAAATGTTTAAGAAAATGAATACCGGTCTGTAAAAGATCCGGTGAATAAGCTGGGTGCAGCTAAATTTCATATTTTAATTCATTTAATTTTACAATTGTTTTGTACGACGTATGCGGCCCAGCGTCGTATTAGGTCCTGCCGAATAACAAGTGATGGACGTATAAATTTTAATTCTCCGTCCATTTCATTATTGTATTGACAGTATAACAGACAGAGTTAGATTCATTTCCACCAATGCTTCCAGGGCATCGTTTTTAGCATATACTTTAGATTTTCCACGCAGTTCATTTTGTAGGAAAAAATCACTGGTCCGAAATTTTTCCAATCAACGCTGCGATCTTGAATAGTATTCTGGTTTATATTACATGCGGTTTTGGAGCACTATTACCAAGTTCATGCGCATATAAAAAAATCCTACAAATATCGGTTGAATTTATATCTTAATGAAATTTTAAACAAAATGAAAAACTTTTGAGACAGTCTTCTTTGTTGAAATGTATCTGGAAGTGGACAATAAACGAGGTTATGCCAAAAACAAAAGCATAACACAAACAAGGGAAAAAAACGTTCAAATGTAAAAAAAATCCGACATTTCATATGCATTAACCTGATAAAATTTTTACAAAATTCAATTTCGTTTTCAATTCAAACTTTCGTACAGTAGATAAGGTCGCCCTTGTGTCGACCGGTTCTTGATGCAACCTCTGAAAGTGCTGATACCAGTTGAATTTATAGAACTGTTCTGCCAGAAGGAAATTTGTTTTCGAATTCAAGGAATAGAAAACTCAAATTCACTTTCACAAAATTAAATACAAGTCTTATAAGTACAGTGGCTCGCGAAAATCTTCGTACACTTACTGTAAAATATGTTACCGATGAACAAAAATTAATATATCAGAATTGTAATTTTTTTTATATACGTGCAACTCCTTTTTAATGTAATTACATAATCAATTTTTAAAACAAAAAAAAATATATTTTGAAAAATTAATAATCAAAGAATTACTAAAAAAGTCTTCGTACATTTAAAGAAAACTCAACATAGCTTAACTATTGTATTTTTTTCTTCTTAATTAATACTCAGTAGGATATATCTTTTACTTCTCGGCATAGCTTTCCGCAATGATGTTCCTCCATTCTTTTGTGATTACTGTTTTTAGTTCACACTTTATTTTATGTCATGTCTTCTTATCCTAATTTCAAATCTTCTCCAAATATGTTCCATTGCACTTAAATATCAAATGATTGAGGAAGTGATTTTAGTAATTAGGAACAGTTACTGAGAAACCAGAAGCGTAATGTTGAGAGCAGTGTGCTTGGGGTCATTACCTTGATAAGAAAATAAAATCGTTTTCAATATCCAAATTTTGGACGGATAATAATAAATTGTTTTTTTTTAAATATTTATATAAAGTTCGTTCTTCAGAATACTATCAATAAATACCAAATTACCTAATCCTGAAGATGACATACACCCACACACAAGAAAACCAACACCCCCAGGTTTCACCGTTGAAACTAGATTATTGGGATTAAGTTCCTCGTGTTTTTTCTTCCATGCATTATAGTACACTCATCAGAGCCAATAATGTTGAATTTGCCCTCATCTGCAACTAGAACATTATTCTAAAACGCTTCAGACTTGTTCATCATATTTTAACAAAGAAAAGTCAAAGCTTTTTTTTTTTTTTTGCACTTAAAAAAAAGATTTTCTTCGAGCACAAGACCCGCGTAATTCAGTTGCCCTGAGTACACTTCGAACAGTTTCAGATGAAACTGAGGTCAAAAATCTTTCAGCTAATTACATAGAAATTTTTGCATCACTCAAGCATGGATTTTTGATAAATTTTAGAATAAATCGCTCATCATGTTGAGTCAATTTTTTTTTTTTACGTACGCTTTAGATAACGAATTCTGGCTCGGCGCCCTCGAATTGACCGGAATTTGAGGAAGGTAGCGTTCTCATCGCGAAAATTATACGAAAGAAACGGGAATTTACGCAGGACTTTGAAAAATTTGGCCTAAAATTGCTAAAAACCCAAATAAAACGAAAAAAAATTTCAATTTTTTTTAAACAAAAGCACTTCATTTTGTGAGGATTTTTATTGTCTTCATTATTCATAAAGAATTAAATTGGTGGATGTATTTTTAAGAAAGTTTAGGACAAAAAAGAAAAAAAAATTCACGGGAGTTTGACAATTTTCGGAGAGGAACGCGGGAAAGAAGCAAAATTCATTCGCTAATAATTAAAAAACTGACAAATTTTTACGTACGGTATGCACTGTGTTTTAAATATCTCGTCGAGTAGAAGTAAAGAGTATATTTTTTCAGCCCTGGCCTCGAAGGAGGCCCGTTATCGGAAAAAGGGGCCCCAACTCCCGAGTTTACACGAATTTACACATACAAAGACCGTCTACCGATAGAACCTGTCCAGTTGCGTGTACGATTCAATTTTCTAAGCTCTGGTGTAAAAGCTCCCCCCAATCCGATCGAAAAACTTTTTTTTTGTTCATCTTTCTTCGCCCATAATTCCGAAACTAACGCGATACATTTTTAGAATGGTCTCATCGAGTAGATTACAAAAATATAATTGTTCCAGTTTTAGTCACCACGGGAGGCTCCCCGAGGGGTGGGCCCCCATAATTACGAAACTTACACGAATTTGCACGTAAAAAGACCATCTATCGATAGAGCTTGTCTAGTTGCGTACACGATTAAATTTTCTAAGCTCTGGTGTAAAAGGGGGCCCTCAGGGTCACCGGGACCCGAAAAGTAGGAAATCGGTCCCCAACTCGAGAACTTATAAAGAATTTTCAAAATCCGATTTTCTTCTTTAAAATACTTTATCATACACTGCACAGTCGAATGAGGAACATTTACTAATTTCGAAATGTTCCGAACTGATTTACCTAGATTGAAATGAAAAATAATCAATTTTCGTTGTCTCTTTACAGCTACGAGCCATTTTTAGATAGTACAATAATAGATGGATAGAATATTTCAGAGAAAACAAGCAAAGATTTAAGTACACGATTCTTCGTATGTCACCACAATGCAGAAATGGAAAAAAAAAAGCAACAGGCGATGTTTTTACTCAAGGAATTCTTTCAAAACTGTGTTCTGGTGTACTATTACTTTTATGATGCGCGCGTTTCCCCCACCCCCTTCCAGTATTTTAATTCTTTTATAAAAAAAATCGAGTAAGTATTTTGAAAAAAATAAGCGTAACCTGAAATCATATAGAAAATGTATAAAATGAAATTGGACAATATATTCGAATTTTAATCTTACAGGCTAAAATTAAGATTTCTACTATTTTTTTAAGTATACGAACACTTTCAGAGATACTGTATGTTTATTATTTCGCTTATAGTAAAAAGATAAATGCGACAATATCTTATAGGAATCACGTCATGCTTGCCAATAAGTGAAAATTTGACATTTCTGGTTAGTATGAAGAAAAAATGAGGAACTTATAAAAGTATTAAAAATTAATCTTTTTTTATCAATACACAATTAAGCATGCAAAAATAAACCGACAAAATACTTATGACAACCGAATATATTTTCTTCCAAAGAAACCTTAAATATATATATCAAATGAAAAAAAAAATTAATAAAGAAATAAATAACTGTTTCTTAAAGGACGAAGAAAAAAATGAACTGATTATTTATTGACGTCTTACTTAAAGCAACACGAGGATTATGGGTGACATACCTCGCAAAATTAAATTAAATATTTTATAAGTTGCTTTTTTCTAGATCAGCGGTCCCCAGCCCCCGGAACACACACACACAGTCACTACTTCAAATAGTAAAGGGCCGTACAAGGAACATTAAATTATTTCCATTTTTTTCCTGTGGAGTATTTTTCTCGGGTTTGTGAAACTTTTTATGAAAATCACTTTAAATTAATTTTTTTGGTGTGACTGTATTTTATTTTGAAGGCACGTTTAAATATAATTAAATTAAAATTATTTAATCAAAACAATCAACCTCACCGGGCCGCGGTAAATTATTAAACGTTGACCGGTCAACGGCGATAAAAAGATTGGGGAGCACTGCTCTAGATCAGTGCTCCGCAAACTTTTTATCGCCGCGGACCGATCAACATATCATAATTTTACCGCGGCCCGTTTAATGGTGGGACACGTTGATTGTTTATATTTTAGATTGTTTTGATTTAACAATTTTAATTTCGTTACATTTAAATATGCCTTCAGAATAAAATATAGTTACACCAAAAATGAATAAAAGTGATTTAATGTGGAATATAAAGTGATTTCCATGGAAAGTTGCACAACTTCGAGAGAAATGCACCACTTTAAACAAAATGACAATAGTTTGTTCTTTAGGTGGCCCGGCACCATTTGATCCACGGACCGGGGGTTGCGGATCACTGCTCTAAATCATTAAGATAGCAGATTTATATATTTCATGATGGATTGTCTGTACGAGCATGTCTCATACGATGCTTTGTCTCGTAGCATCAACAGACTAATGATTTATTCGCTCCTTATCAGGCTGCGCACCTCAAATACGTCTCATAGAAATTCTCTAGATCAGCGGTCACCAACAAGTAATCCGTGAAAAATTTTGGAGGTCCTAAAAAATTCAGACATTCAGACTATATTTTTATGAAGATTCAGTTTAAAAAATGACGAGTAACAAATCGCATATTATGAACTTATGAATTTAGTGAAGTTCAGCTACATTTGCAGGTGTATTTAGAGACATTTGAAAGTGAGAGTTGGCAACCATAGTAAATTGGCGGCACAACATTTCAGTTTGTTGACATTGCTTTGTGTTGTCGATTTGTTCTTGACTTTCATGGTTTCGTTTCAGCAATATGGAAGTGTAAGAACGAGTGAATGTCGAGTTTAATGGCGCAAGGGCCAACTTTAGCCAAGCTGCGCCAAACACTTGTTAAAAGAGAATGTCAGATTTTTTAAAAACATATATGTATAAAAATATATGTACACATGTATATGCACGCATGCATGCATGCACGCATGCATATAATATATTAAAAATATAAAGAAACACACAAATCAAATATGTAAAAATCCAATTTTTAAAAGGAAGGCAAATAGATTTTGGTGGGGGATTCCCCCACAGAGTCAGATAAGGTTAAAACAGATGTATGAAAAAAGGTGATGCGATGATGGTTAAAAACGGGACAATCTATTAAAATGTGATAAACCGAATATGAGACATTACAGGAAACACATTCTGGGGCATTTTCACCCAACAGAAGGTGCCTGTGCGTAAAACGAGTATGACCAATGCGAAGTCGAGTCAAGCAGACATCATATCTTCGCACTGGTAGTGCTGTCCAAGAAGATGTGGAAGGATGGATGCTATGCAGTTTGTTGAGGATCTGTTGATCCCAAGTCTCTTGCCATACACGATGGATATAGTTCTGTGTAGAAGTCTTTAAATCTCGGTAACAGACAGGCCGCTGCATGGGATCAGACAGGGATCGTGCAGCGTTATCAGCCTGTTCATTACCAAGTATACCCACGTGTCCAGGTACCCAGGAAAAAATTATATCAAAACCCTTCCTTTCCAATTTTCGCAGAAGAAGAAGTATTTCTGTCACAGTGGGGTGTCTATGCTCTGTTAAAAAGTGTAAGGACTCTAGAGCACTCATGCTGTCAGTGTACACACAAAAATGACGGTGGTTGGATGATGATGATGATTGAGTTTTAATGGCGCAAGGGCCAATTTTGGCCAAGCTGCGCCAAACACTAGTGAAAAAGAGAGAGAGAGAGAAAAAAAGTCATTTTTTTAAAAGATATATGTATAAAAGTATATGCACAGATGTATATGCATGCGTGCTTGCACGCATGCATACATATAATATAGTAAAAATACAAAGAAACACACAAATCAAATCAAATGTAAAAATCCAATTTTTAAAAGCAAGGCAAAAAGGTTTTGGTGGGGAGTTTCCCCCACCAAGTCAGATAAGGTTAAAACAGATGTATGAAAGAAGGTGATGCGATGACGGTTAAAAACGGGACAATCTATTAAAATATGACAAACTGAATATGGGACTTTGCACGAGGGACATTCTGGGGGCATTTTCACCCAACAGAAGGTGCTTGTGCGAGAAACGAGTGTGACCAATGCGAAGTCGAGTCAAGCGGACATCATGTCTTCGCACTGGTAGTGCTGCCCAATGAGAAGTGGAAGGATGAATGTTATGCAGTTTGTTGAGGATCTGCTGATCCCAAGTCTCCTGCCATACACGATGGATATAGTTCTGTGTAGAAGTCTTTAAATCTCGGTGACAGACAGGCCGCTGCGTGTGATCAGACATGGATCGTGCAGCGGTATCAGCCTGTTCATTACCAAGTATACCCACGTGTCCAGGTACCCAGGAAAAAATTATATCAAAGCCCCTCCTTTCTAGTTTTCGCAAAAGAAGAAGTATTTCTATCACAGTGGAGTGTCTATGCTCTGTTGAAAAGTGTAAGGACTCTAGAGCCCTCATATATGCTGTCAGTGTACAAACAAAAATGACGGTGGTTGGAAATTAATATATGTTGAAGTGCGACAAGGATGGCAGTCAATTCGGCACTAAAGACAGACATGGAATTGTGTAAAGTAAAACTTAAAATGGTATTATTAAAAACAACACCACACCAAACATGTCCTGCAGTCTTCGACCCGTCCGTGTAGACGGGTATGTACTTAAAATACTTACTGCGATGAAAAGAAAAGAGTTGCTGATAAATAACATCGGCAGTGCCTGCTTTGTCAAAGCCCGAAAAGGGGTTGTGATAGTTAAAAATTTGGATGTACCAGGGTGGAAATGCAAGGATATTATTTTCCTGGATATTTATGTTATTTAAGTGGGCGTCATTTAGAACAGCCTTTGCTTTTTCCGAAAAAGGTTTGATGTTAAATGAACGGGCCTCATAGAGTCGGTTGAGACAAATGGCAAGAGCAAAGGGTTTTAATGGATGAGAAGGAACAGACATAGCACGAATAAAATAATTGGCACATAAGTGCCTCCGCCTTAGTTCTAAAGGTGGTTGGTGGCATACCACATACAAGCTGGTAACAGGCGAAGTTCTGAAGGCACCAGAGCAGATTCTTAGAGCAGAATGATGTATTGTGTCCAATCGTTTTAAGACAGATGCACGAGCAGAACCGTACACTACACAACCATAGTCCAAACGTGAAAGTATTAGTGCTTGGTACACTCGGAGTAACGAGACTCTATCCGCTCCCCATAAGGTATTTGATAGTACCTTTAAGATGTTGAGGGATCGATGATCACACCTCTTCCGCAAGTAAAGGACATGCGGAAGGAAAGTCAATTTGCAGTCAAAGATTACTCCGAGGAAGCGCACCGCACTGACGACAGGTATTTGAATATGTCCTATATGAATAGAAGGATCTGGGTGTAGATTACGTTTTCTGCAAAAATGGACACAGCTGCTCTTGGATGGAGATATCGTGTGTCCATTCTGATCGCACCACTGAACTAATCGACTGACAGTTGTTTGCAGCTGTCGCTCAATTAGTCGCATATCTGAACCTTGACAAGAGACCTGCAGATCGTCAACATAAAGCATTCCTCGTACTGAAGGTGGAAGTTGATGAAGTATGTTACTCATATGAATATTAAAAAGAGTAACGCTCAAAACGCTACCCTGAGGAACACCTTGATCTTGAATGAATTTATGAGAAGATGAGTGACCAATGCGTACATTAAAATAACGAACAGCTAAAAAGTTAAAAATAAAAATAGGAAGATTTCCCCTTAGGCCAAAATCATACATATTACGGAGAATCCCATAACGCCAAGTTCGGTCGTATGCCTTTTCTATATCAAAGAAAAAGGAAACCAAGTGGTTTCTCCTAACAAAGGCATCCCTGATTTGCGACTCTAGGAATACGAGGTTATCAAGAGTGGATCGACCTTTGCGGAATCCACTCTGTAGAGGAGAAATAAGCTTTTCTTTCTCTAAAACATACACCAAACGGGTATTTATCATGCGTTCAAAGGTCTTACAGAAGCAGCTCGTCAGAGCAATGGGACGGTAACTCAGAGGATCTGTTGCCACCTTGCCCGGCTTAAGGATTGGAATCACAATGGCCTCCCTCCAGCTGGAGGGAAAGCAATGCTCCCTCCAAACTCTGTTGAATAAAAAAAGAATGTTGGCCAGAGAGTTTGGATGGAGATGACGGAGCATCGTGTATGTGATTCCATCCGGTCCAGGGCTTGTATTGTGCGCTTGAGTGAGTGCCTTTTTTAACTCAGTAATCGTAAAATCAGAATTATATGGAAAAAAGGAACGAGTGGAAAAATTAATCGGGGTACGCTCTGATTGCCTCTTAATCTCGAGAAAACGAGAATTATAAGAGGCTGCACTCGATACACTCTGAATGAGTGAGTGAGTTAATATTAACGTCGCACTGTTCAGCTACACGAGGGCTTTTGGAGACGGACCACGTAATTTTGAACCATGGTCAAGTGACGTGGACGACACCTGAGCTGGCACCCCCTCTCCTAACTACCACACCACACCAACGGGATGACGTTTCAGCTCGACAGATTTAACGTGCATCGCTGCCCTACACGGCGGGTCTTTGGTGGTACTGGGATCGAACTCATGACATGCCTGCCATGGTTGGATACCTTAACCACTGGGCTACCGCAGCCCCCGATACACTCTGAAAAAGTTTCACCCAGAATATTAGCTATTTCGTCTGGGGAAGAAAAGACAGAGTCTGATGTTTGTAAAATAGGGACGGAAAATTCCCGATATATCCCGTTTGCTGCCTTGACCTTTTTCCATAATTGTTTACTGGACGTTGACGAGGTGAGTGAGGACACATATCGAATCCATGATTGCCTCTGACTCCGACGCCTTACTCTGCGAGCATTTGCTTTTGCCTTTTTGAACGCCAAGAGATTCTCCGTAGTGGGATATCTGCGAAAGATTCCCCATAACTTCCGCTGGTTCTTATATGCTGTCTGACAATCAGCATTCCACCAAGGTTTGTAATGTTGGAATGAATGACTTGAGCTCTTTGGTATTGAGAAATCAGCAGCAGCAATCAAAACATTGGTGACTTTTTGTACAGCAGTATCAACACTGTCTTGACCATTGTATCAGTTATCACAGCCAACTGCGTGAAAAGGGCCCAGTCTGCACGACTATAAGAATACGTAGGTGGGAAGGTTTTTCCACCCGGATCAGAATCGTGAGAAAGGATAACAGGGAAGTGGTCACTATTATAGAGGTCCTTCTCAACTGACAAATTTAAATGAGGTAAGAGTGATGGTGAGCAGATGGCCAAATCTAATGTGTGAAAGGATCGTGTGGGTTCGTGAAAGTACGTTGGTTCCTCGTGATTAAGAAGACAGAGACAGTGATCAGAAAGTATCTGTTCAATCTGACTGCCATGAGGGTTCGTCTTCACACTACCCCACAGAGTGCTATGTCCATTGAAGTCACCAAGTATGACAAAGGGTGCTGGCAACTGATCACCCAGATTGTTCAAGTCTTGTTGGTGGATAACAGCATTTGGTGGCGAGTAAAGACAGAAGACTGTGATTAGGCTCGTGGAGTGGATTCTCACGGCTACAGCCTGCAACGAGGTATGGAATGGCAGAGCACTAGATGGAACATCGAGGGATGTAAAAATACATACGCCTCCGGACACAGAGGGTCCCTCCGTGTCTTTCCGCACACAACCATACCGACGTATCTTTGTTGTGTGACAAGACTTCAAGAAAGTCTCTTGAAGTGCTACGCATACAGGATGGTACTGACGTATGATGTCTTTTACGTCATCTGTATGCGATCTATAGCCACGACAGTTCCAAGAAACCAGGGAAGTTATTTTTTGGGCGAACTTGGCGAAAGGGGCGCTTTCAAGGGATTATCTGCCACTTTTTTAAAATCAGCCTCTAAAAAGCTCTCATCTTCTTCGGATGCCAGACCTATGACGTAATACGAGTCAGAAGGATTAGCGTCTGTGTCCATGGCATCCGAGGTTTTAAAAGTTTTCCGTCTCCGAGATTTTTTGGAGACGGGAGATGTTTCATTGGGGGAATCTTTTTCCCTCGCAGTTTTTAAGGTTGTGTTTTTTACAGGAGTTTCTTTTAAATTCTTTGTTGGTGTTACCTTCTTTAGATCTGTTTTTTTGCTAATTTTTCAGGGGCAATGTGTGTGAGATGGTTGTTGTTTAATGTTTTCTTTTGCATCAGATAGAATAGTTGGTGATACTGCAGATGTTATTGAAGAGGTGGATGGCAAGAGTTGTACTTGGGATGAAGATGATTTGGTAACAGCAAGGGAAGAGAGTGAAATATTTGGGTTGGTAGAAGATGAAAGTGGTGGCAGTAAATTTAAAGGTGAACATTTTAGTTTAGTGATGTTTTCATCTGTCTGCGTTGTAACGGATATTGGTGAAGGTTTAGTAGCTTGGGCATATGTTTGGGGTAGCTGAGGGGGTAATAATTTTTTAGCTTCTATATAAGATATATTATTGTTTGTTCTGATTTCTTGTATTTTTTTTCATTTTGGGCATAATTGAGAATTTGATGGATGGGACTCAGAACAGTTAATGCATTTGGGCTCTAGAGTACAATCTGTAGAAGAATGTCCAGCAGACGCACATCTAGAGAAAGTCAGTTGTCCACGGCAAGAAGTTTGGGAATGTCCGAATCTCTGGCACCTGAAGCAGCGCAGAGGATTCGGAATGTATGCACGAATTTTGCAGTTTAGATAACCAGCTTTGACAGTGGTAGGTAGTTTCGGTTTATTGAAAATAAGAATTATATGTTTTGTTGGAATAATATTCGAATCTTTTTTTATTGTTATTCGCCTGACCTGAATGACACCCTGATCAGAAAATCCTTCAAGTATTTCCGCATAAGGAGTGCTCAACAAGTCAGGTTCAGAAATGACACCTCTGCATGAGTTTAGGGTTTTATGAGGACTTACAGTTACCGGTGAATTTAAAAAGGTTTTGGCGAGAAGAAACGCACGCGCGCGACTTCGTTTGCAAATCAGATATGGTTTCAATAAGTAGATCCCCGGAACGCAATCGTTTTAAGGATTTCGGTTCACCACCTATTCCGATGAGCGTTTTATGAATAGCGAAAGGCGATATTTTAGACATGTCATTGTTCGGAAGTGAAATTAATAAAAAATCGAGTGTGTGTAGAAACAGTATCAATGTTGAGAGTGGGTAATACATGCGCATCATGTGTTGGGTAGGGTGGGATGGGGGTTTAAAAGATGCGTTTTGAATTTTTTCCTTATTTTGATTTTTTTTTTAGAAAGGAGGAGGAGAATTCCTTTTGATTTTCAGAGGACCAGTTTGGTAGGGCTAGCCCTAGATTCAGCAACCAGTAGTGGCCTCGGGAGAGCCCCCCGCTCTGCAATGCAGGACCCCATCCAGGCACCACCTGGAACTACAAGACAGGCGGGATTATACACCAGCTGATAGAGCAGCCAGGACATGCTGGTTAGGCTGTCCCGGGCTCCTGTACTATCTGGCGGCCTGAGACGCAAAACTCAGCTTTTCTCCGGTACCCTCTACATGGCCGCTTCCTCCGACCCCACCTCACTAGTCCAAAGGTCCTCAAAAGTTCAAAACCCCGCTCCAAGTGCCAGTTTTCCCAGGGAGCAATCCATTGTGTCATCATACCAATAGTGAAAACCCATCAGACACAACTTCATTCCACTCAGTCCTGGTCTGCCACAGGACTTCGTGGCAGAAAAATAAAGATAATAAGTTGAACACAAAAAATCAATAATCGAACATAAAAGAAGCAACAAAATCAAAATATTGAAAGAAATTTAAGCAAATCAAATGAAAAGAACGTAATATAAAATATAAACCATAATACGGTAGTAAAAAATATCAAATTTTTTACCAGAAAAAAACAAAGTTGGAAAAAAGTTCATTGTCCAATGTGGGTCTGTGGTCTGGACGTGAAAAGAAGAAAAGGGAATTTTGAATGGCCAGAAAGAGGGCCGAAAATAGAGAAGGATCACTAGGGTTCCCCGGGTTCGTGAAGCCCGTGTTTACCAAAGACAGTAAACCCCTAGGGAAAAGGAAAAGATCACTAGGGTACCTCGGGAGCGTGAAACCCGTACTCACCTAAAGAAGGTGAGCCCCCTGAGGGGTGGAAGTGTAAGAAGAAACTTAAACAAGTGACAATGTAGTTTTTGTGGTCTACCTTATAGTAATCCGTTATATTAGAGAACCATCAAATCTTAAATTATACATTAAGTGGTCCAGAAAGTTCTAAATGTTGGTGACCGCTACTCTGGATCAGTGGTCACTAAAATGGGGTGCGACAAAGAAGTAGGTTCACTATCCCTTGAAAGGATATGTTTGTGCATTGCATGAGGGCGAGTTTAGAGAAACTCGCTATATCTGGCTTTACTATTGGGGAGATTCTTATAACAAACGTACTTGATTTAAAGCCCATGAGATCGAAGACATGGGAAGCAAAGTTCTCTGCCTTAGGGGAATATAATCTTGCACGATCAAGAAGAAACTGCTTCGTGCGCATGTCATTTAAAGCCGGTGCATTTGTGATTTTGAACACTCGAGACGTGAATGTCTGGTTTGATGTGACCACCGCTCATTGCGTCATTGTGTAAATGACTGGTAAGTAGTGTATCATTATCGAAAGAATTTGCTGAACTATACAGAACTTATATTAATAGAGGTGTGTATTCGAATAACTATGATTAATCGACTCTTTAATGGAAATATTTTTAAATCCATAGAAAAAGATAAATAGTTTTAAACATGCTAAACATTCCACACATGAAAACAAACCATAGGAATTTTATGAACAATGCTTAAAACCATGCAGTGACGTACACAATAATATTTCGGGGGGTCCTGGCTCGAAAGTTCCACCTCTCTCGTATCATACCAAATTACGCTGCCAAACATTCTTTTGATTTTGTCAATTGTACAATCAAATAAAAAAAACAGTCAAAAAACTAATTGTTGAATAAATGATTAACATTAATTAATAAAATTAATTATTAAATAACAAATAATTAAATTTTACGAAATTAAATCAATCGAAAAAAATTAAGGGGGTCTGAATCCGGGGATCCCCTTTAAGTGCGTCATGAAATCATGTAATACTTAACTTAGTTTTTTTAAAAAAAAAATGCGTCACCCTTAATAATAAATGTTTAAAAGCCTCTCTTGAGGTTTATTTTTTAATAGCAAAAGATAAAAAGCTGTACACAATAGGCCAAACACTTGTTCTTTCAACCAATACAAGAAATGCAAATAATTCATGATGGATTAATTGATTATTATCGTCGCATTTTGAAGAAACAATAAGGCTGTAGGCAATTCAACTACTAGACGGAGAGTCTTCAGTGGCAGCAAGAATCGACAGTAGCAACGTAATTTAAAGGAAAGAATTTTATTAGAAAAAATGTAATTCCCTGAAGCAAATACCGTTGTTATGCATAATGTGCACTAGCTGATAATTTGAATAAACAATTACACAGGGTACTCCAGTAAGGGAACTAATGGTTGAATTTCAGTTGAAAGTGCAGCAAATTTATTAGGAGTTGTAAGAGAACGGGTTTCAGTTTCTAAAGATGAAACAGAAGTATTCAGGTTATTTCCAGGGGAAATAGTTGTAGTAGTAGTAGGAATGAGTATTTTTAACAAAGACTCACTTTGTATTGTTGGTATTATTGCAGATGGGCACGGAAATAGATTTTCTTGAGTAGATGAAGATGACGTGGAGACGGTAGACACTGAAGACGAGGTACTAGGCATTGGATTTTCAGAAGATACGGGTTTCATGCATTGTAAAGGTGGACAGATGTTTGTTATATTTGGATCTGTTTGGGTCGTTGTGGATAAAGTTGAAGGTTTAGTAGCCTGAGCAAACGTTTGGGTTAACTGAGGAACTATTAATTTGCGTGCTTCAAAATAAGATATGTTTTATTGGTTTTAATTTCTTGGATCTGCTTTTCTAATTTCCATTTTTGGCATAATTTTAAATCTGATGGATGAGACTGTACAATTAACACATTTCGGCTCTAGAGTACAATCCGTGGAAGAATGCCCAACGGAAGCACATCTAGAGCCTGTTAATTGACCGCGGCAGGAAGTTTGGGAGTGACCGAACCTCTGGCATTTGAAACAGCGCAGAGGGTTCGGTATATAAGGACGGATTTTACAATTCAGATATCCAGCTTTTATTGCGTTTGGTAGTTTTGGGCTATTAAATGTTAAAATTAAACGTTTTGTGGGAACAATTGCAGAGTCTTTTTTTATTGTGATTCTCCTGACCTGAGTGATACCCTGATCAGAGAAACCTTTAAGTATCTCCGAATCAGGAGTGCCCAACAAGTCAGGTTCAGAAATAACACCGCGACAGGAATTCAGGGTTTTATGCGGACTTACTGTTACAGGGTTATTAAGAAATGATTTCGCGAGAAAGACTTGGTTTGTAAAGCTGACGTAGTTTCTATTAGCAGATCCCCGGAACGCAATCGTTTTACGGATTTCGGTTCACCACCTATTCCGATGAGAGTTTTATGAATAGCAAAAGGCGATATTTTTGACATGCCATTGTTAGGAAGTGAAATAAGTAAAAATCGAGTCAGTGCAGAAACAGTATCAATGTTGAGAGTGGGTAATACGAGGTCTTTACTCGGGCACAGCAGCATTGGATCCATAAGCGCGAAAAAAAATTCGTCCTGGCGTGCCTCCACCCACCACGGAGTCCAACAAGGGAGGCAGTGTGCCGGTCATCTGGCAAATACCAGACACGGCGCTTACCTGGAGTACACCCAGAATATAATGCTACAGCATCAGGGCGAGGGTCCAACGGGTAAACCCGCCACCCCTTATCTGCAGCACTAACCCTACAGCAGTGTCTCTTCGGGGACACCGAAGAGAGGTACCACCAGCCGATTGACAGGAGCGGGCTTACTCCTGCCACCCGTCTACAGTGAAGCGTGGGCCAAAGGGAACGCAGAGGTATCCCTAAGCCACCAATCTCCTCCAAACGGGAGGAGCGTGGGCAAAGGGAACGCAAAGGATCCCAGAACACAATTTTCCTTCTTACGGGACGCCGCACACGGCAAACATGCGAGTTGGAAAGCCAATGTTGTTAGTCAAAAACAAATGAAGTAAGTAATCAAAACATTTAAAGAAATCGAAAAATACAAACACCAAAATAAATAATCGAAAAAATTAAGAAAGGACGAAATACAAAATGAATACAAAAATGTTATTAATAACGAGAAATCTAAAACAAATAAAATAGTTTTTTTCACATATGTATTTCAAAATAATTGTCTGTGGTCTCGACGTGAAATGAAGAAAAGGGAATTTGAATGGCAAGAAAGAGGGCTGAAAATAGAGAAGGATCACTAGGGTACCCCGGGTTCGTGAAGCCGTGTTTACCAAAGATAATAAACCCCTTGGGAAAAGGAAAAATCACTAGGGTACCTCGAGATTGTCACCCGTACTCACCTAAAGAAGGTGAGCCCCCTGAGGGGATTTTGGCATGAAAGTTGGAGACCAAGACAAGTCATGGGCTCATAAAATTTGTGCGAAGTGCCTCAATGATCTATGCTTCTGGCTCAAAGGAAAGAAGACTGTTGTACGATTTGGAGTTTCTATGGCATAGAAAGAGCCGAAAAACAACTCTGATGAATTTTTACTTTTGTCCTTGTCTTATCCATAGGTATAACCCCAACAATCAAAAGCTGATATCTTATCCTGAGAACATTCCATCGGTCATATGTCTCGTTCCTCATGGACCTAATATTCCAGTGTCTTTGCCTCCAACAGAGTTGCAAAAAATTTCCAGGAATATCCGAAGCCAAGTTGACTGAGGGAATTTTTGTTGTTCCAGACATTCGCAAGCTTATGAAGGATAACGAATTTGAGACTTGCAGGACAGCAAAGGAAAAAAGAAGCTTGAGTTATTTTCAAAGATGTCGCCGGAAAGTTTCTTGACAATTGCAAGGATCCTAAGTGTAAAAGAATTGAAATGAATAAGCTGGAGAAATTTCATGAGTTAGGTTGCTCCATTGAATGTAAAAATACATTTCCTTCACTCACTTATGGGCTTTCCCCCCGAAAATTTAGGATTCGTCAATGAAGAACAGGGGGAAAGGTTCCATCAAGTTATCAAAGATATAAAGCGCAAATACCAAGGAAGAATGGACAAGAACATGCTAGCTGACTATTGTTGGATGTTAAACGATATAGGCCTGAGATTAAATATAAAATAACGTCAAAAAGAAGTTTCAAAGAAAAAAAGAGAACGTATCGAAGGAAAAACTTGTTTCGCTTTCTTGTGCATTTTAAAATATGCTTCAAACTTGAATGTACACAAGGATAAATTTTACTCTTCTTGTTCAATCGTCTATTTTATGTAAATAACTTAATAAAAACAAATTAAAATAGTGTGTTGGTGATTTTCTTTTAGAAATTACACCATAATTAGTTGTAAAATTTATAAATCTTAAAGGAATTTCTTGTTTTTCTCACGATCAAAGACTGCCTGTGAGGTCTAGAAACAATGGTTTTCATCTAATTGCTTAGAAATTAATTTGACGCACCAAGAACCAATATTTACATAGATTTAACTGAATAAAAACCACTGTTACCGAATTTCCCAGGCTAAATTGTTCGAAAGAATTTCTTTTCAAATAGGGTTTTAGCAAAAATATTGATATAGATTTTACAAAATGTCCTAATGTGATGGTAAAAAATTGAAGTCATTTTCGAAATCAGCATACTAAATAATACAAAAATCAATGAAAACATTTTTTTTATATTTTTCCAAAACTTTAATTTTGTACCCCTGTGTTATTAATTTGCTGAAAGAGGAAAATATGTAAATGAGTGAATGTTTAAAAACTTAACACTATGATACAACACGAGGGTTATTGGCGACGGACAGTAGCCCACACGGGGGGAAGGGTACCCCCCACCTACACCAATAAATTTTTAAACAGAGAATATTCCTTGAGGCATTCATCTACGTGTTTTTTAGAATGTAAAACCCCTCATAAAAGAGATATGTGCACACAACTGGCGACGGACTTCGTAAATTTAAACCATAGTCAAGTGACGAGGACAACACCTGAGCTGACACCCCTCTCCGAGCCTCCGCACAAAGCTAACGGGAGGACTTAGAACCTGACAGATTTAACGCGCATCAATTCCGCTACGTGTCGGGTCTTCAGTGGCACTGGGGTCCGAACTCATGACACGCCAGCCACGAGACCATGACCACAGGCTACCACGGGGGAGAGAGAATATATTTACGTTGCATAACAAAGCTACACGAGGGCTATTTGCGACAGATCTTGTAATTTTGAGCCATGGTCAAGCGACGAGGACACCTGAGTTTTAAGCTCACATCCTAACTTCCACACCATACCAAAGGAAGGACGTTTGAGTTTTGACATATTTAGCATGCATCAGCTGCAGGGCAAGTCTTCTGCGGCACTAAGCTCGAACTCATGATACGCCTGCCACGAGTCCGACACCTTAACCACTAAGCTACCGTGGACACACCAGCTACCACGGCCATTTGGAAAATTTCCTACACTAGATGAAATAATAGATATTAAGAACTTTGCTCAGTTAATAGTACTTATTAGATAATTTATTTAATAATGGATTGCACGAAGATTTACTTTTGAAAACAGATGTACAAGGGGAAGACATCTTTTTCACATTAAACAATTTCTTAGATATAAATAGATTTAATTTGGAAAAAACTGTGAAAGTGTAACCAATGACAGAGCAGGTTCTTTAACAAAAGACACAAAAACAAAGGGAAAAAAAGACTCAAAGGTAAAAATAATTGAAATAGTACTCTACATGAAATTTGTACATTGTTTTATCTATCAATAAACTATTATTGCAAAAAAATTGCAGCTAGAAATACATCATACGGTTAGCAATATTAACAGCGTAGTTAATTTTATAAAAAAGCAAGACCCCTGGATAAGCAGATAATTTTTGACAATATGTAAAGAAATAAGAAATCACTACGAAAATCTCTGGAACCAGACAGAAGTTCGTAGGAAATTTCGGAAAATAGCAATTCTGTGAGAGTGAACTGAATGATGAAGGAAATTTCGGAAAATAGCAATTCTGTGAGAGTGAACTGAATGATGAAGGAAATTTCGGAAAATAGCAATTCTGTGAGAGTGAACTGAATGATGAAGGAAATTTCGGAAAATAGCAATTCTGTGAGAGTGAACTGAATTTTTCTTTTAGACAAAATAGTTTAAAATTTGTCATTTCATTCAAGAAAAATATTTTAAGCAAAAGAATTTAGGTTTCAAAATGCAATTACTGCTACATTATGCTAAAGCAACCCACAGAATTTAACTCTTCCAGAGGTGCACAAAAGAACATCTCGGTGCTTCCCTTCGCGTTATTTTGAAAATATAGCCCATCCCATAAAAGAAAACTATGTACGCCATTGAATGTTACGGTAGAGTTTTTGCTATACAATCATTGATCCAACTTCTAGATATATAGTACCCATGATGTATACCTTTAAAATTCACTACGTAAAACGATTACTTCAATGGATTTAGGCATAGTGAGTTTTAAAATACATTAATGCAATGAAAGCTTGAAAGGAGTTTTCAATTAAAACTTGTATCTAAATCATATCGCTTTTGTTGAAAGTAAAAAAAAAAAAAAAACTGTACATTATTGCAAGATATGGACAACGCGTCAGAAGACAGCTTGTTTCGATTTTCTGAAAATAAGATTTTAGGAGATACAGAAACTTTCAAAATCAATCGAAGGACCAGAGGTGGATTAAGCGGCTGGCGGCCGCCAGGGGCCCCCAGCATTAGGGGCTCCAAGGTTAATAGATTCCAGTTATAAATTCAACGTACAACAAAAAGATCTTGAACCGATATTGCAGCCCCAATGATTTCCATGGATTTGAGTCGCATAGCAGCCCAAGCAATCTTTCTTCCGTAGGTTGCAATCCACACAAAATTTTTGAATGCGTTTTTTTTTTTTTTGACAAATTTTATTTCGAACAAACAAATAATATTTAAGTCAAACAAGTTCAATTTTAATTCACAGTCGTGCTTTGTTACACTCGGATACATCTTACACTGATGGGGAAAAAATCCCGCCACCAAGAAAAAGCAAATGCAGACTAAAGAAACTTCAGCAATACATTTGTCTAGGTAACATATTTTATTGATTAGTTTCAAGGTAACAGGTTAATGTAAGCGTGAGAAGTACCATTTCTAACGTGAAATAATGGTGCACTGAAGACAGGTGTAACCGACAGAATTTTAAATACAAGCGTGCAAACGGGCATACAATGTATCGTACAGGTACCGGACATCCGATAGTGGGATGGAAGGGCATGCCTGTCGCTTTTGGTCGGTCAATATAAGGTTGCTTAGAACTGGTTGTGGATGACGCTGTCGTCCAGCGATGTTTTATTCGTACTCGATTGAAAAAAAGATCCGGTAATCTAGCAATCCAAGAAAACACGTTGACATTCTAAAGAGCAGTGCTTCCCAATTTCTTAATCGCCGTGGACAGATCAAAGTTTGATAATTTTACAGCAGCCCGCTGGGGGGAGATGTTGAATGTTTATATTTTAGATCGTTGTGATTTAATAATTTTAATTTAATTTTGTTTAAACATGCCTTCAGAATAAAATACAGTTACACCAAAAAATAAATATAAAATGATTTCCAAGGAAAGTCGCACAAACCTAAGAGAAATACACCACAGTAAATAAAATGGAGATAATTTATGTTTCTTGTGCGGCCGGTACTATTTGATCCAATGACCTTTATTAGCCCCCGGGTTGGGGATTACTGCTATAGAACATGGGTATGAGGGCACCCGTTTTCCTGTTGGGAAACATCCTTTGTGAATGATGTTTATAAATGACAGTGCAGAAGTTTGAATTTCTCATCAGACTGACGTACAAGTTTGCAGTCAGGGTCTGTGAATAAACTTCAAGAGTGCTCCTGCAGTCAAAGAAAATTCCTCGCTCCAGACCACAACTCTAGGTGCAGGCACACTGCTGACCTGACCTTCTTCTAATCAATATGTAACCATCACTGGTATCAAGACAGAAACAGTTTTGATTGGAGTATACAACACATTGACACTCCACTCTTCATTGATCTCTAGCGTGACATCATTGAAATTGTAGATGTCAGTGATTTGGAGCTAATGGTACGAACACTACAGAGATTCTGGCTGGGTGCTATTTCTCAAACAATTTGATTTATTACAGTTCAGTGTCACTCTGGTGCCGTAAAAAAACTGTAATTTCAGCTGTAGATGCACTACGATACCCCCAGCCATGTGGGGGGAACGGCAGTCTTCTCTGTCAGCAGCGACCCATACATCGTTGGACCATAGTTTTTTAGAGGTAATACCTACCCGGTACCACTGCTACCAAAACTCATGCTCAGTGGATACATTCCTACCAAATATTTCTGCATTATCGTGGAAAGAAAATCCACCTTTTTTTTTTAGCTCTACTATACTACCTCGTTCAAACTCAGCAAGCTGTTGATACTGACTTCTTTGTCTAACATCAAATCACCACGCCAAATCTCAACGATAAATAACACTCAGGAATTTTAGAGCGTGTATTTAAAGTACACTTGATTCGCCTCTTCAAAGTGGCGCAACTAGCGCCACACTTACGCACCTAACTCGAAATTTCAATCAAAGTCTTCTGCCAGATGCATAAACACGCCTTCCAAATTTCGTTTAAAAAGCATAACGCCTAGTTGGTGATGGGATTTTTATTTCCACCAGCGTATTTTACTAATGAAGATCAATGAAACAAAAGGAAATTATGTGATAAAAAATATGACTAGTTCAAAGCAAACTATTTCTAGCCAGTTGAATTTAGGCCTTAATAGCAAGATACAGATTAATAAAAGTGGCCATGGCTGAAATCCGTGATATGAATGAGGGAAAAAAGACCACAATCCCGGGGGTAACTTTTCTTTGAAACTTTTCTGATGATCATGATTGTAATACTATATTCTTCAGAGAATAAAGGCTTTTAGCAAATCATTGTAACAAGTTGAGTGTGAATTATTAAAAAAAGGATCTAGTCTTCTAAAATCTCTAGAAAAATATATCCAGAATTTCATAATTGAATTCGGAAAAGTGGACCAAGAGGCAATTGATTTATCAGGTTTCTCGTTTGAAGAGGAAGCTGGACAAACTCGCAGGCAGCAAAAGATAAAAATTGTTTTCGGTGAAAGAAAAGAAGTCTGTTATGAATTTTCGAAAGGGAAAATTTCAATGTGAAATCATATGCAATTGGGCAAGAACAGAACTATCCCGAAGAGCTGAGATTTATGAAACTGATATAAAGTACTTTACTGTATTTTTTGGCAAGAGATTATTATCTAAAATTAAGAAAGTTACACAAAAACTAATGAAAACTTACAAAAACGATATTGAATCTTTTAATTTTAACGATATGAATTTGGTCAATTTTTACTATTTTTAAAAAAAACAAAGAAAACCCTACTAAAAATTTATCTTTTTGCAAAAGAAATCCTAATATAGAAATATTTTTGAAAATACTTATAACAATACCGATATTAAATGCATCAGGGGAGAAATCTTTCAGTTTTAAAGCGCGTTAAAAATTATTTAGGAAGTAATGGGAGAGAAGAAAAATATTGAACGCTGGCTATATTATACATAGAAAAAGATGTTTTGAACAAAATAGATACGGCAGAAATGATTGAAAAATTTGCCAAACATAAACTAAGAAGTAGAGTTGTATAGTAAAATTGTAAGGACTTTATAGTATGGTTTTCAAATTTTTTTAACTACAGTTAAAATTTTCCTTTAGCCGCTGAATTTTATTATCAGCAATACATTTTATTTTGAGAATTTAAAGTCAGCGAATCTTTTCACTATTTTAGTTTATTGACTCATGAGCCCGTGGGTTTCAAACCTTTTACCGCCAGGGGTCTCCAGCTATCTTAATCCCACTCTGCGAAGAACAAGGTTTTGTGGATATGACTATTGAGGATATTCAGAATTTTAACAGCCGAAGAAATCGGAGAAATGTATTTAGCGGCAATGACTTCAGAAAATGTAAGTCAAATGGATTCAGAAGATGACATCCCTGATGGAAGTTGTGGTTACTATAATATCACTCTAAAGAATTTATGGGACGGAGTTACCTTAGCGAAAAATCTTGAATCATTCATCCCTAACGAAAATCCTTGAGCTGAAAGAAGCCGAAAAATGAAAAAAGCTGAGAAATTGACTATTTCCATGTAATGAATTTGTCTCAGGACCATCTAATAAATAAATTAAATGTTTCTAAAGAGGGTAGAAGATACAAAATATCCTAACGAAGAAATGAGTCCAGGAAGGGATCACATCGTTCGAGCAAAGCGCATTTTCACGTCATTGTGGGGTGAACAGAGACAAAGATAAATTTGATTAAATGAGTTGGAATTAAATGAGAACAGAACTTTTTTTTGTTTCACATACGTAAATATTTTTAATACAATTGTTGAATTCAAAATACACTTTTTTTAAAAAAAATTTTGAACCATCATTCTAATTTGTATAAGTTGATGGTGTCGTATAACATGTGGTTTCCCACTACACGGCATTTCTAGGAACCTATTTACTGTGTTATGGGAAGGATACCTATATGTATATAGTATACGTTATAATGGCTAGCTAAGAGCCTCAATAAAATTTGTATTACAACTTTCTTTAAACGAAGAACATTCGAAAAGTAAATGTAGAATATCTTTGAAGGCGGAAGATCAATTCATTCCCAATGGAGTGAGCAGAGACGTCTTTAGGCATGAGCCAACTGGTCCCGGGCCAAGAGCCTCCCCCTCGGTGAGTTTTGTTCTCGACTCTGTCTTAGCAAGATCATGATCCGCGGATAATTTGAATGTGGTCAAAGGTATTATTCCCGTACATATTCTCATAAAAACATGGAATTTCAAACTGCCCAGTCAACTGGCAAAAGTGGTAAGATTGTATTATTATGTGATGATCCTTGTCCATGGCCTAACCATAAACAATCATTCAACTCATTTAGACGAAATGTGGTCATCGGTCGAGCCGGTTTGTGCCTAGGTTTTTGAGACTGTGAGCCGTTTGTTTCAAATTACCGTTTGAACGAGTATTTGACAATGCATGCTATATACTGTCTACTTTAGCAGATCTCAAGTAGGGCCTACTTTTGTATAGGGGCCCATGCCTAAAAAATTTTTAAGATTTCTCTGGGCTCAGGGCCTTAAAACGTCCCTGGAAGTGAGTGAATATTTACGTCGGACTATTCCGCTACTCGAAGGCTTATGGCGACGGACCTCGTAATTTTGAACCATGGTCAAGTAACACCTCAGCTGGCACCTCCTCTCCAAACTTCCACAACACACCAACGGGAGAACGTTTGAGCCTCGACATATTTAACGTGCATCGGCCCCCTGTGTACAACGGGTCTTCAGCGGTACTAGGTTCAAACTCATGACACGCCGGCCACGAGACCATTAGCTTGACCGCTAGGCCACCGCGATCACCATTCCCAAAGGAGAAGCAATCACTAAAGAATGCGTGGAAGCATTTACCATACATTGTTATTCTGCTGTATTTGCAGCGATACTGTAAGCTTTTATTTTTTGTAATTCACTTTTAATTGAATATTTTTATTTTTAATTAATCCGACATTAATCCTTTGGCCTATTTACCATAATTAGAGGGTTTTGACCATGATCAACAAATTCCGAGGAAAATGAACCAAGGAAAAATCCAATCGACTATCTTGAAGAAACATATTTCCTGGACTTATTTAAAATTTTCCCTGGGTTATCTTCGCGAAAAAATTTGAAGCTGTGAAGATATAACATAATAAAGAATTTAATTTTCCGGGTTTGGAAAATATAGCATAGATCACCTCTACTGCAATACTTTTGTATCTACATCATATGGATATAGAATATTAAAACTAGTATATGGAAAAAATTAAAACAATGTAGGATCTTTCCTATTTTCATTTAAAATGTTCAGAAATTTTAGAAAAGAAAAGATTTAATCCGCGTCGTTGAAGAATTAGATGGCACCGTTGAGAGAACAAATACTTCAACTTAGTTATAACAACGAATTGAAGAAACGGATGTGAGCTTATGAAATATTTAGTTAATAGTTTAACTGAAGAAAGGGCAGCTGAAAGTGAAAAAGAACTTAAAAAATAAGAAACTTATATGACTCTACAGCAGCGATCTTTTTGTTTTCATACCTTACTATTTTTCACTTTTATTCATAAAAATATTCACCGATGAGCCATTACATTAAGATCACCCTTTTTATAGAATAATTCACCCGGAGCAAAAACCATGACAGACACGCAGCTAATGGAATATATAAATGCCTATTAATTGTCTTTTCACACGTAGTGTTTAGCTTATTGAGAAAAGCAACAGATTTATTATACTTCGATAGAGGACATATTGTTATGACTAGACACTAAGGAACACAGATTTTAAAAGCGATGCATTTGGCAAGTTATAGTCACCTGCAATAGTTATGACTATATATCGAAAGTGGTGTACGGATGGTAAATCAGCGGTTTATCGGCAATGGCTTATGGATTCCACAAAAGAAAGAAGACTTAAACATTGTTCGCCCTCAACGACCAGCAGCAATTAGAACAGAAACAACATAGATGGTATCTGAATACACAGTGCAGCGTACACTACTGCAACTGATGTCCATATCAAGTCCCAGCGATGATGGTACGTCATCACCAACAGCGCTGCAATGGAACATTGCCATTCTATTACAGAAGAATGGCAGAAAATCTTCTAATCCAACGAATCCCCAATCACAATGACGGGCGCGCGAATTTCCAACGGAAACCCCAATATTCTCGTGTACAGTAAGTCTACAAGGCGGTGATATTATGATGATACTTTCACATTAGGACCCATCATCCTCATAGAAAAACCCGACTTCCGTCCGATATATGAACGCCGTAACAGACCAGGTGCATCCCTTCATGAAAACGGTGTTCCCCACAGGTTGCAACGTCGATTATTAAAATGTAGTATAGTACGCCGAAGGCTACATATGAACGGATTGCACGCGTTGATAACATGTTTTTGTATTCCTCTATCCATTCAATAAAAAGGAGCAAGATTAAAGTGACACCGGCTACATGTACATGGATTATGTCGGATGGAACCACTTACATTCTGAGATGAGTCTTGCAAGGCGAACCTATCAATCCCAGAACATCATCATGGATTTCCAGGTGGAAGCGTCACTTTATGGGATATACAGCTGACTTGTATATCTATATTCGAAGTTCTGTGACGGTTATGCATTATCGCATTGAAGTCTTAGAAAAAAAAATTGTTGGATTATGCGCGGCAGCAGTTGATTCCGCTTTCCTTTTTATAAACAACAATACACGTTCCAGATAGCTATGACATCATCGATAGTCACCTGAAGCGTGAGAGGATTGCACGCATTGATTAACCGACCAACTCACCTACGCTTAAACACACTGAAATTTTTTGTGAGATGTCCTCCACCATGCGAAGCCAGCATATTTCCATTTTCGTGAAGTTGCAAACTGCTTGACAGGAGTAGTGATTTCTTGACTATGTGGTTGTTGAACACCTACTGGAAAGCATGGTCACACGGCTTAGCGTGAGTATGAAAGGTGTTTACATATTCTAATAATGGTGTTTTTTGTTTGCTTTGGAGAGAGATTTCAGCATCTATTTGTAAATGTTTCCATCATATAAATTATGAAAAATCAATATTCGTTTCATAGACGAAAATTCAATATTGTTTGCCGTATATTTTGCTATTTCAAAATCGTACTTGATTTTCTTGCATTTTAACCCTTCAAACTAAACTTGTGGCAGTGAATGTACATAAATATATATAAGATCTTGATTTATTTAGATGAGTACTTACTCTAATAATTCGTGCAGACTTTTTCCTTGTGGCAACGAGGAAGAAAAGAAATAAAAAGAATTCTCCAGCATCGTCATCCATTTCTAAGAGCTTTTTTTTTTAGAAAGTTGATAGATGACTTCAGTATTTTTTGTAACATTGTACAGTTAGTTGCTTTGGAATATTTTCTGCTTCATAGCTCAGCATCCATAACACTTGAGTGATTGACTTTTATGGGACGTAACTTGATGAAGACACCACACTTCTTTCAACAAACATATAATGGGAACTTTTTAAAGAATCGACTGACAAAAGTATCTTTAAGCATTGTAAATTTTTCTCTATTGGCATATAAATTCAATCAAAATTATTTATCAAATCATCGCAAACATCCTGAATGGTGAAGGATATAGTCTTGAATTCATCTATATGCTTGTTCATTAATAATTTTTATTTTCGAATCCTTATTAACAAATCAGGAGCAAAATCCTTTTTAGAAGAATGACAATTCAACTGAGCTTAGTGTTGTACCTGTTAGTGTATAAATGCTCTTGCAAATGTAAATATTTTAAGGTTAAAGTAATCGCTGGTTATTAAAAAATGGCATTAACCACGCTTTTATATAAATAAGATAGATAATGCACATTAACCGGTTTGTGGTCAATGCGACATAATTCATTGAAGCTACAACTGTAAGGTATTTTTTATGCATCTATATGCTGTGATAATGAATCTGTTATACGATCAACATAATTTAACTCAGTGGCGCAACAGCCCATGAGGGGCTACTGTGCCCATCTCAGTACACGTGACCTTGGGCCCTCAAGTGTATGAGATGCTCCGGTCAGGAGGTCAGTCTGACGCGAAAACCCCCAATGTTAAGTTCCCAAGCAAGTTTGGTACTCATTTATCGACCCACTGAAAGGATGAAAAACAGAGTCGACCTTGCCCAGCCCGAGGTTCGAGCCTCGGACCTGTGGTGTGGAGGCGCGATGCACTACCATTCAGCCACTGGGCTTCGCACGATAAATATACCAAACGAAATATAATACAATATTAACATAGGAGAGTCTTTCAGAAAATAAAGAAAGATTGCGCAGCACGCCTGATATCGACCATTCATCATCGCGAACACATGCGCACCAGTTAACTCCTTCTCTCGCTTCAGTGCGAGTCCAGATTTGTTGCTGAACGGTATTACGCCTTATTCTGTGACATCTTAAAATGGTTGTACCCATCGAAAATCTCATCCACTGTGAAACACGTAGTGTCATTCGTTTTTCGAGTGCACAAAATATTCAACCAGTAGACACTTTTCAATTACTTTGATGCGACATCTAAAACAAGAGATGTGAAATGTTGTTTTCAAAGATGTTTTGATTCATAACAAAGTGCGGCCTTATACATCAGTTGGAACTTTCAACATCTTACGTGGGAAATTTTTGGTTATTCTCCTCACAGCCCTTACTTGACACCAAAGTATTTTTACTTATTCTCGAAATTAAAGAAATATTTGAGAGGTAAACAATTTGCAAATGATGAAGACCTCAAACAAAAAGTGACATACTGGGTCAACACTTCCTAATTATGTATGTGTTCGATAATTATCAAAGAATTTTCAAAAGATTTCGTGTCGTCAGAACTAAGAAATTATGCACAGACCCATGTTTATTAACATATCCTTTCTATAACAAATCAATAATAGAATCATATATTTTAAGAAATAGAGAAAATAATTCTATCAAGCCGATGTGCCTCCTAAATTCCCTACATATATCAATTTTCTCCAGTGACGTATGTATTGATGTTTAGGAACTCCAGAACTAATACTTCCATTATATTTCGTGGAGGAAGATTTTTGCAGTTTTATTTTAATGAGTCAGCTTTATTTTTACATCAATTCGTGCATCATTTTGATTCCCCCCCCCCTTCTCTCGATATAACTATTTGCAATCTTCTATACATTATTAGCAAGACTATAGAATTCATACCGCATTCATCACATAAAGTTTGGATCCGTTGAAAAGAACCATAAAAAATGTACCCGTTAAGAAATAAAAATTTCAATTCAAAACTATTGTCTCGAAACAAATAATCAAACGTCACTTAATAATATATAAGAGGCAAAAAATGCCGACTGTTATTTTTAAAAAATTGAAATCAATTTTACATGCATCTGTTCATTTAACAAAGAGTTCATAGAGGAAGAAAAGTAAATACAATTTTTTTCTTCAACATTTGATAAAAGCTTTTTTTAAAAAAACACTTTCTCTCTGTGGTGGGAAACAAAATAAGAGATTCTTTCAGATCAAATTACATCTTTTCCATCATCATGGATGGAGTTTAGATGTTTTCTGCACTGTAGTACGTATTTCATTGGCATTGAAATCAGTGATGGAGGTGTTTAAGCTTTGCAATATGGCCTTAAAAATTTAATCTTGGAAGCTCCGTACATACTTAAATTAAGATCTCAAAACTCCTGTCACACTCCAAAAAAAAAAATTTCTATTTTAAAATAATATTGCACAGTCAATGTCTTATATGTAACTGCATCGTGGCCGTTTTTAACCTTCCCGGCACCTTAGGCACTTAACATTGTAACGCTCTCACCTCCTTCAGTTCTTACCAAGCCAGTTTTGGTTCAGGAGAAATTTTCCCACTGCCCTCTTACTCTTTCCTTGTTTTTCTGTTTGGGGAGTCTTTCTATTATCCACCACCTATTAACCTGCCATGTCCTGGAAAGGTAAACGTAAGGAAAGGATAGTGGCATGGTTTGACCACTCTTGTTCATTTCTTATCTTACGACATATCTCACCATCCACCCTTTCGTATATTACAGTAAATTCTCATGTGTGAAATCACTCGCAATTACAGTATTGAGTATACATTATTGTATGAACTATTTTTAACTTGTTAATTATTATCTTTTTCATCGCTTTTCTTTATTTTACTTTTAGGCATCCTTACTCTTTCTTGAGTCGCTGTCATTGTACTGGACAACAACGGTTTTCTTCGAGCGCTCTCATCATTGTAATAAATTTCTATATCAAACTGTTAAGCTTTTCATTTTCTAGAGTAGTTCTCATTTCAATTCTTCTCTCATGACTCGATAAAGGGCAGTAAATTTAATTTTTTCTCGTTTTACGCCCTCCAATTTTTGAGGCCAAGACAAGTGCCTAGCGAGCCTAAGCGGAAAAGTGGCCCTAAAAATTGCATCATTCATAAGGCAGTAAGTAACGAAGAGTGTAGCCAATTAAAGGTTCTTGCACGAGAGAATTAAAAACTTTGATTAGCTACCATTTCGTCGCTCGCTGCTTACTGACTCGGAGTGAATGAGGCTTTACTTCCTGCTCTATTCGTATACCATTTAGTGTTCCTACACTGCAGCAGAAAAGCGATACATGTATCACATTAAAAAAATTGCTTTTCTTTCACTCAGGGCCGTTTTCAACCTCCTCGACGCCCTAGCCACTTCAATAATTACGCCCCTCCCCTTATTTCCAAAAAAAGCACCCCCTTCCTCCTTCAATTCTTTCTTTTCCTATTTTGTTTTGGGAGGAATCTTCCCCAAACTCTCTTACTCTTTATTTTTGCTGTTTGAATAGTCTTTTCATTATTCACCACCTATGAACCCGCCATGTTATGGACTGACAGTCGCAAGGAAAGAATAGTGGTATGGTTTGGCCACTCTTGTTCATTTTTTACTTTACGGCATCGCAGACCACCCACCCTTTTGTAAATTAGTACAGTAAATTAATGAAATCATTGGCAATTACAGTATAGAGTATTCATTATAGTATGAGCTGTTTTCAACTTGTTAATTATCTTTTTTCACACATCGCTTTACTATCTTTTACTTTTCGACATTCTTATTCTTTGTTGAATCACTGTCATTGTACTTGTATTGTACAACGAAAATTTTCTTCGAGAAAAATGAATGATTTTTAACAAAATAATCAATTTTCAATACAGTACCATTTTGAGCACAAAGCAACATCAAACTGTTGAACTTTTCATTTTTTATAATAGATCTCATTTCAGTCTTTACTCTTTTGTGGGCAGAAGTGCTCACGATTCGCTAGACGGTGGCACGTTCGCTGTTATTTTAATTATTTTTCCCTCTCTTTTTCGCCCCCAAATCTTTTACGCCCTAGAGCCATGCCTAAGCGGAAAGCGTCCCCGCCTTCACTCTTAGGATTGCACAGCCTTTTCTTGTAACACATTGCATTTAATTCTATTCAAATGACATAACAAATCAGATAAATACTTCATTTCACATTATAGAGTTCATAAACAGATTTTTCCCATTAAAGGGCTATAAATCATACTATCTTGGACGTTCTCGACAAATTGCTTCGGGAATCGTTATTTTTGTTAAAAACGATCTCACTGCAGAACCTTTGTTAAAACACGCAATGACCTCTTCTGATTCTTTGGAAGCGATTGAACTACGAGTATGGAAGAGAAACATTGATTATCGTATTTCATTTTTATACAATCCTCCGAGGAACAAATCAGATTTAAATCCTCTTCTACATGAGTGGAATAAACACTCCTTCATTTTGGGAGATTTTAATGCTCACTCGACAAGATAGGGCTATGTTCAAAATTGTCCTGTTGGCAATCTAGTTGAAGATTTTATTGACACAAACGAAATCGATTTTATTGAAACTCTACGGCGTCTCTTACGTTTCTTTCATATAGAGGCGCCTCCTCACATCCTGACTTATTATTGACTCTTCCAAATTTTAACTCCTTTTGTATATCACCATCTAATTCAGGCACCTGGAGGTGCTAGCCCTAAAATTCTTTCAGTCATTATTTCTAATCCAGGGGAGACTCATGCTCCCAGAGTCACTAGATGGAACTAAAAAAAAGCTAATTGGGAGAAATATGCAAGTTTGACAAATACTCTTTTGGGTAATTGTCTTATATACTTGAATAACGACAAGGCTCTCGACAAAATTATTACCACTATTTTAGCTTGTGCCAATGTTTGTATTCCAAAAGGCCATATTATAAATGGAAAACCCTTCTGGAATGATAAATTGCAGACTATTAAGGAAGAAAAAGATTTAGCAAGAGATAGAGCCGATTCTTCTGGCCTTTTTGAAGATTACATATCTTTAAGGAAAAAACAAGCTATTTTAGAGAAGGAAATTTTAAATGCAAAGCGTGCTTCTATTAAACAAATTTTTAGAGAATTTTGACTTCCGAAAGGATGGACCAAAAGCTTTCAGATTCATTTGAACAGCAAACAAATGCACCCTTGCAAACAACCAATGAAGGTTGGTGGAAAGATTTTGACTTCTGACCTGGATACAGCAAAGATCTTCTTGAAATACTACCGTAAGGTTAGCAACTTTCGACCGAGAAGACAGATCAGAAAGAGAGAAATAAATTCTCCTCGTGTGAACCAGAAATGGGACAGACTTTTCTCTGCTCCTTTCTCTGATGACGAATTCCAGAGAGCCCTTCAAAAATTATCTAGAGGGAAAAGCGCAGGTCCTGACGGTATTCTTCCATAGTTTATTTTGGAACTCGGTTCCAAGGCTAAACAAACCATTTTACTTTTTATAAACAAGATTTGGGGTGGCTCTTTTCCGAGTTATTGGAGAAAAGCTGATGTTTTACCCATCTTAAAACCTAAAAAAGATCCGACAGACATCCAAAGTTTTAGACCTATTTCTTTAACTTGTATTCTAAGTAAATTATCTGAAAGAATGATTGTTGATCGACTACAGTATTACACCTGGACAGCTGCGGTCATATTTCTGAGAAACAGGCTGGCTTCAGACGGAGTTACAATACGATCGAACAAACTATTCGCCTGACTCAACACATTAAAGACGGCTTTCAAAAGAAGCAAAGCACGCTAGTTGTTTTTGTTGATTTTAAATCAGCATTTGACAGGGTCTGGAGAAAGATGTTGCTCAAAAAGCTTTTACACATGAATATTTCCGGTCATCTATTTAAATGGATCAGTGATTTCCTCTCTCAGCGCTTCTAAAACATCAAATATGGCAACTCTCGCTCAGGGTATGGCCAAACTAGACAAGGCCTTCCACAGGGATCCGTTTTGAGCCCAGTTCTTTTTAATATTATGATTAATGATCTTTTGAGTTTCATCGATAATGCAGTGCCTGAGATTAGTTCCTTACTATATGCTGA
This sequence comes from Trichonephila clavipes, assembly GCA_019973935.1. NCBI lineage: Eukaryota > Metazoa > Arthropoda > Arachnida > Araneae > Nephilidae > Trichonephila > Trichonephila clavipes. Next base: position 88,638 of record BMAU01002413.1, on the reverse strand, counting down.
TGATCTTGTTCTCTGGTCAACCGGTTCTAATATACCAAAATTGGAAAGTACCCTGAACTCGGCACTGGTGACCTTGGCAAACTGGTTCTTGAAAAATGACTTTAAGGTAAAACCCTGATAAGACAAATTTTGAACTTTTCACTTTAAGTACAAAAATGCACAACATTAACCTGGTTTACAATAACAATGCTATACTCAGGACAGACTGTGCTACTTACCTCGGGATTTCCCTGGATTCCAGACTAACTTGGACTAAACATATTGCTAAAGTGGTCGAGAATGCTACAAGTAGGCTATCTCTGTTAAAAAGAATTGCCGGTGTTAAGTGGGGATCATCCCAAAGTGTTTTGTGTGTGTGTGACTTCCACTTTTACATCTTACAACAGACCTGTTATTGATTACGGCTCTGAGTTTCTTGTTACTGCTTCTGACAGTGCATTATCAAAGTTGGACATTGTTCAAAACAAAGCACTGAGATTTATCACTGGTGCAGCCACCTCGACCCCTATCGCTTCTATGCAACTGCAGACTGAAATTTCTAGTTCATCTGAGACTTCAATACTCTGCGCTTTCTCTTGGTGAACGATTAATGAGAAAGGAGCATTTCTGGCCTAAATACATACCTTCCCAAACAAGACTTAAAACTCAACATACTTTCTTGTTTGAGTTCCAGAGACTTACAAATGTTTTTGGGTGTTTCCGATAACAGACTTCCCCTCTTTAGACCGACTATCTTCCCGGGTCATTTGAGATATGCTTCTGCTAATCTGGATTTGGTCCTGCCTGTTCATAAGCATAATTCCCTTCTGGCTGAGTTAAGGTCGGCGGCTCTGGTTACGATTCATGAAAGGTATCCAGATCAAGACATTCTATTCCCATCAAAACTTGAGTTCGAGTGCAAACAACTTATCAACTCATTTCTTTGCACCAGAAGAGAGGTCGTTTTCCATCTCATTGCGGCATTCATGGAAATGAACAAGCCGACAAGCTGGCCAAAGAGGCTTCGACGCTGCATCCACCTTGCCTTCCGATGCCTCTTCGAAACGCCAAGCGACTTCTCATGGACAAATTGCGACAGAAGAGAATTTCCACTCTTACAGACCTGGCTGTTGGGCAAATCTTGGTCTTGTCTGCTCGATGGCCAAAGATGTGCTCAGCTTTCTGCCCTACCTAGGGTGGAGGGTGTGGCATGTTTCAGAATCATCACCGGACATGATTACCTGCAAGCCCGTCTGTTTAAGATTGGCCTGGGTGATTCACCGCTCTGCCCTCTCTGTAAATCTGTGCCAATGACTGGGGAACATCTATCCGATTGCCCCGCTCTACTTCATATTCTCTCGCAAGACAACTGTGGAGTTCTCCTCCCTGCTAGAGCGACATTTGCTTTATATTGGACTGCAAGACGCCTTATGCCCGAGAGGACGTTGGCGGGCGTAATTTAAAAATAAATAAACAGCCAAGTACTTTAGTAAAAACATTTTCATTTGACATTCAATTTTTACAGTCCAGTATCATAAACTTGATTACATTTAAATGTAGATTCTAAAGGAGATTTTTGAAGATGGATAAAAGGAAAATCCTATCGAGAAAGAAAAAAAAAGAGATCTTCGTGGAGTAAGTTGGCGATGCGTTTACTTTACGTTTTTCTATTCCAGAGGAGTAAACCACCACATCAGAGTTTTTCAAAGAAATAACAGAATCTCAAACTACTTAAAGGAAAATTTGGAATATAATTAAATGGGGCTTCAAAATGAGTTCTTAAAAAGCGAGTACAAACTGATTAGAGATAAAAGATCACAATGGAGAATCTTTCAACTTGCGATATGATAGAAGTGTTGTCAGCGTACATTGCTGTTTCGAGACAGCTTTTGGAATGTTAGCAGAGAACCTTTTGGAACATCGCTTGAGATTGAACAAGTTGATTATTTGTTCCATTCTGATGCACAGCAAACATGAAGAGAGATAATAATTTATTGTTTTGATTAGGTGGAAGGGTTGAAAAAAGATGTAGCCTGATTTTGGAATTAAGCCGTTGGCAAAAATTTTCTCAAAGGCCTTGGATACGTTAGTATACCAGTAGCTTCAAACTCTGCAAAGACTGTAGGAATGTCAGTAACTCTGAGCAAGTTGATCTGTACGAAACTACACTGCCGGGAGCTGAATTAACTTAATAACCAAGCAATTATTATTCAGACGATACAAAGGCACTAATTCGTATACTTTGCTATGACTGCTTAACAATGAAACTATAATTTTGAGGAAGTTCCAAATCAGAGTTAGGTTTTGGAATAGGGACAACTATTGCTATTTCCAGGATGACGGAAAATAGCAATTCTTGAGCATATTATTGAGCAATATTAGGAAAATTAAAAATTTTACTGGGAGACTTTTAATTAAGCAGTGATCAATGCTGTTTTAAAAGAGCAGTAAGCACACTTCCACCAAAAAAAATTTTTCAAATTTATTTTTAGTACATTTTTTTCCAAAATTCCTTTGCTTAAGGAAGGTTTTGTGTGTGTAGGAGCAATGTCGCAAAATGCCGTGATACATAGCCTATAGTGGAAAACTATTTCCGCTGATGTTCAGAAAACAATTACTGCATTTGGGAAATGTTTAAGAACCGTTTCTGTTGAAATTGACTCCCAAGGAAGTAGCGTTATAAATAAAAGCTCCCTTTTTTAACTATTATTAGACAAACAGATTTGAAATTTGGCAAGCACGTTTCCTTTAAGGTATCCGACTACGTTCGGAACCGTGATTTTCAAAAGCACATAAATGGATAATTTTCATGATATTTAGTGTCACTTAGATTAGAATATACGCATAAAATTGTTTTAAGGACATTTTGACAAAAAAAATTTATTTAAATACAATATTTTGGCAAAAAATTAACTTAGAATAATCTTTTTTCCAAATGTTCTTCTTTTGTGAAAAATGCTTCTATTAGAATAATATTTTCCCTGTATATAGCTCAGACCTTTTTACAGAGGCTCAACTAGAATTTTTGAAATATATAACTTAGAAGTGGGTTTATTCATATTTTACGACAACAGAGGGAAGCAATTTTATGAAAAAAACGCGAATAATTATTTCAAATGGTGGTAACTCTGAAAATAATGTGAACTTTTCAAAATTTCTAGTTGAGCCTCTGTAAAGTGGTCTGAGCTATATACAGGCAAAATATTATTATAATAGAACCATTTTTCACAAAAGGAGAACATTTGGAAAAAAGATTAATCTAAGTTAATTTTTTGCCAAAATATTATATTTAAATAAAATGTTTTGTCAAAATCTCCTTAAAACAATTTTATGCACGTATTCTAATAAGAGTGACACAAAATATCATGAAAATTATTCATTTATGCGCTTTTTTAAAATCACGGTTCTGAACGTAGTCGGATATTTTAATGAGTTAAGAATTGCTGTGAATGGATTTCGTAGAAATCGATGCCCATAAGGTGAGGTAACGGGGACATAAAAGACAAATGCATTCCGATTTAGAAATTTAAGTCCTGTTCTTTTTAAAATCAAGAAACTATAAAAATGTTTTTGAAAACAATCAAAAACTTAATCTGAAGACTTAAATATCAATAATTTATAAATACATATATTCATACAATATTGTAAAATACCCAGCAAAGCAGTAATAGACAGTCGTGTTTAAAAATATTGTTAGTCTAACAAAACTATTCACATTTTTCCCTCAACAAAGTACAATATCAGAACTTTGAGGTCCTATCAGCAAATCTTACAATTTGGATCTGCAAAATGCTAATTTAAGCAATTTGCAAAACTGGATTTAATTACAATACATCATAGGAATGAAATTTCAATACTTACTTATAATTATTAAAAGAATGTTTATGAGACAACAAAAATGATAACGCAAATATAACTGTAAAAACAACTTTTCCTTCGATTTCATTTTTTATGAACGTTGCACTCTAAAACAACAATTTTGAATCTTGTTTAAGTGACAAAGACGGCATATGAACTGGCACCCTACTTAGCAAACTTCCACACCATGCTAATGGGAGAACTTTGAGCCATGACAGATTTGATATCCATCAGCTTCTCTTCACAACCAGTCTTCAGTGGCATCATGACCCCCTGACTCAACAGCACCAGGCACGAGTTTGAGATTATGACCACTCAGCTAACACAGCCTTTGAACTAATTTCAATGTTAAGAGAAACTATTTTAGTACACACACTTTGTAGTTCAAAAATTATGGTCTGACAAAAGGTGAAGAAGGAAAGTTTAGCATTACCTTGTTTCTTTCTTTCAATGATTAATGTTTACAAGGGGAAAAAAATTGCTGACATTTTAAATATTGTTTGAAAGTTTCTGAAATATGATTAAAAATGTGTCCCTTAATTTGAATTAAATGGTTCAAACATTGATGATATAAAAATTTTTAAGTATTTTTTCCAAAATGGTTTACACCAATCGATATCGACAACTTTTACTTTTTCTAAAAATACAAAACTGAAAAAGCAATACACAGTTATTCATAATTAACTCAAAGGTCTTCAAGCACTATAGTGAAAAACCTAAGACAAATACTGCAAAAACGAATGTTTGAAAGAAAATACAAAAACAGTTCAAGTTTTACATATACACTTAACATGTGTTCTATGCAAGAAACCCTGGTTACACAATATGCAACAATATGACAGTCCAGTTTCTGCCATACTCTACTCAACATGATACTATCAACATTGTTCACATCATTTGTTATCCGTATTATCTGAAAACTTGGTCTCTCACATGAGACCAAGTTTTTGTACCCTTTCTTTTCCACATGATGTAGCAGAACTGCATACAAGGATAACACATACCATCAATAACATTGAGAATACCATGTAGAGTAGAGTGTGACAGAAACTGGACTATCACATTGATATATGCCATGTATAACTAAGGTTTCACTAATAGAACTGTAAAATATGTAAATAAAACCTGAATTGTTTCTGTATTTTTTCAAACGTTCCTTTTTGCAGAATTCATCTTAGTTTTTTTACTATAGCACATCAAAACACTGGAAGGAATTACGAATACCCCTCCAAGTTATTAAATGTATGAATTATTAAATACAGAGAAAAAAGTGAATCGTAACACACAAAAATTTTTATATATTTTGTGACTTCTGTCTAACACAACCATTAAAATAACGTTCATGCATTCCGACAAATAGTTCAGGAAATACTTAAAGTCAAGCTAATGATCAGAAAATGGCACATATAATGTATAAGTATTTATATATCAGTTTATAATATTTAATAGCTAAACTATCTGTCATGCAATATTAGGAAATGAGATAAGTATTATAATTAGTTTGCGCTACTAAATGGGATTTTTTTTTTCAGACTACCATTGGGCTTCAAATGAAATTTGAAACAGAGGCATGCTCTAAATGTAATTCTGAAAAAAAAATAATAATTAAAATTCGTCGTTAGGAATTTTTTTTTTAAGTATTCCTTATATTAATTAATGTAATAATTTAGTTCCTTTTGAGCAATCAAGGAAAGAATTATATCCATTTCCTCCCTCTGCAAAGAAAACTGTAAAAAAAAAACTTAAGTGTGTCTTTCTTTCTTTTTTGAAGACTGTATGCACTTACTCCTGGTAGTACTGGTATTTGAAAAGTGAAGAGTTGAATTTCTGAAATCAGTGCATTGTAAGTAAAATTCCATCCAGATAATGCAGACTACTTCAAAAGCATTATTGGTGTTCTTTACATGTAATTTAAGAAATTTTGAACTTTAAGATTTACTGGGCTACATTTAAATTAACATGGAATTATAGAAAATAACACAAATAAACACCCCCTTATCAAATGACATGTGTGGATTTATTACTTATTTCAACTTATTAGACAGCAGTTAGTTCAATAGAATGGTTTATTTTTCAAAAGAAATAATAAAAGTTAAATCACGAAAATCTTGTTTTAATCTACAACCTATTTAAAGGAAAAAAAATAATCATTAGAAATGAAATGGGACACCAGTGTCTGTTCAGTCTAAAATTGACCTAATTTAGTTCTCTTAAAGCAACCGGCAAACCAAAGTTCTTTGTACAGACAGTTCATATAGCTAAAAGTCTTATCAGACTTCTAGCTATATGAATTATTTAAAAAAATTATGTCTACAAATGATTGTTTTCCTTTCTCTTTTTACTTAGTAATTATCTATTATAAATATTTACCTTATTTATGTACACATTTAAACATTTGAAAGGCTTAAGATTTCTGTTTTCCTTTAATGATGTGTACTGAGAATCAGTGAACATATTAAAATAAATTTTATAGCAGTAAAAATCAAATTTATGGTATAAAGGCTATCATGGGAAGACACTCATCTAAGTCAGCAGTTAAACTTTCGATCATCGCCGGCCCCCTTTATGTATCAGCCTAACATGGTGGACCCTGGAATTTTGAACACCCCTCCCTTGCTCCCAACACATGGCTGAATGATTTAAAAGTTCCACAATAATACTAAGACCATGAATTGAGTCCTTAATCTTTGCACACATGTTTCTACCATATTTTTTGGATAGTATTACATTGTAGTAATGGCTACGCAGTTGCAAACAATAAAAAAATAAATTAATATTCTTAATCGAAATACATGTTCTTGTAGTTTTTTCATTGGGGGCAAGTTAGTGATCTAGTCTAGGATGGTGCATCTTTCCATTTTTGCATGAGGCCCTTCAGAGTCTGTAAAATTAGAAAATCTTAACATTAAATGAGAGAACTTAGCATCTCACCTAGAAAGGTGCTGCGGACTCCCAGGGGTATATGGACCAGTTTAAGAACTGTTGCTCTCAGTGATTTTCAGCAATGTTTGCTTACTAGCACACAAAAGTTTAAGATTATTGAATGTGGGCAAGAGATACATATAAACCCTTAACGGGGTGAAAAAAATACACATTCTGTATTTTATGATATGCTTAGTTTCAATTAAAAAAAATGTTTATATGACTGTGAATGTTGAATGTAAGTCAATTTTAATTATTAGTGTAAACATGAAATTCTAGAACAAAGCATGATATTATTGGCAGAAACATTTTTCATAACACATGAAAATTTAATTCCCAAGATTATATTTTGACAATGGTTGTTCTTGTATTGAGCTATAGAAATAAAAATATCTTTTATAATTCTTAATTTTTTAAGGAATGGGAAATGTTTCTTTGTGTAAAACTTTATTTAAATATTATTAAAAATATTAATCAGAGCATGATAGTCTTGATCTCCAGTGCTAGTTGAGGCCACCCCCTCTCCCTTCTGCACTTACATAAGTACATAAATGGCTCCTTGATACCTTAATTATTTTGTTGTTTCACTTACGACTTAGCTGTTCACTCAGAAAGTTTGCCGGCCCTTACCTTAAAGAATTGATAGCAAATATTTATCAAAACCCAATAAATTATCATGATAGCAATAACTGCATTTACAAAAAAAATATAATAAAGAATAACTCAGACATTTCTTTTAAAAGAAAAAGATTATGCATATGTGAGTGATCATAGTAGGTCAGGTTTATAATGATTAAATTTTCGTAAATCGAGTTTTATAAATAAAACCAATTATTAAATGTTATGGATTGAAACATTTAATAAAATCTTTTGAACAAAAGAATTATTTATAAATAAAAATTAAGTAAAATAATAAAACTACACATATACATACCTTAATCCATCTGTCAGATATGAAAATATTTCCTATTTTAAGAAATATTGAAGAAAACATTTAACAAGAAATACTTTTATAATTCAATTTCAAGCATTACAAACAGATTAAAATACCAAATATTACTTTAAAATATATATATATATAAAAATTCCCTTAAATTTTTGAATAGTAGACCAGGATAAATACTACAATATGCTTTGAAATTTTACATAAGTACTATTTTCATTTTCAAACATTTTTTTTAATATAAATTTGACTAGACAGTTTTTAATAGCAAATTATTTTTTAAAAAAACTTAAAATTCTTTTTAGTTCTGAAAGCTAAGTTATTGCATGTGTATTACACTCATGTCCATAAATTAAGAATTTAGAAACACACAGAAATTGAACTCTAAAATAAAAATTTCACCTGCAGAATTATCACACACATCTTGAAGAAGAATATGCAAATTACAGGAAACCACCTGATGGTCCAGATAGTACGTCACAATGACGAGAGTATAAGAGAGGGGTATATAAGGAATGGTGGCAAAGAAGTAAAATTGTTCACAAGCGCTTTAAAAGCCTTCCAGTGCAATAACCGCATAGTTATGGCACAAAGGAAGCATTTGGATGATTTTTTACGTGGTAGAATTGTTGTACAACTGGAATGTGGACGTACCCAGCTGGAAGTATCCAAGGAACTTGGAATCGCCCAGAGTGTCATCTCCAGGCTTTGGCAACGATTCCAAGGTGATGGTAATGTGAGTAGATGTTACAGCACAGGTCGCCCCGAGTTACGCCGAATGAGGACCGGTATTTAGCAGTTACTGCCAAAAAAAAACCAGACAGAGCAGAGCATCAGACATGTCTCTTCAGCTACCGGTACGACAGTTTCAAGGCAGACTGTGTACAGACGCTTAGGGCACATTGGTCTATATGCTCGTAGGCCTGTCAGATGTGTTTCACTTACCGCAACTCACTGTCGCCTGTGATTAACCTGGAGTAGAGAGCATGCATTGTGGGCAACACAGCAGTGGTCTTGTGTGATGTTTTTCGAAGAGTCCAGGTTTAGTTTGCAGTCTGATTCTCACCGGATTTTAATATGGAGAGTGCCAGGTACCCGTTACCACCAAGAGAACACCATTGAATGACAACGTTACGGTAGTACAGGATGGCTCGTTTGGGGAGGTATTCTTGGTTCCAGAACTGACCTGCACGTTCAGAGTGTAACGATGACAGGCCACATCTATCGGGGTGTCATTCTGGAAAAACATGTACGTTTGTTTTGGGGCTCCATGGGTGCTGAATTTCTGTTTATGGATGACAACACCCGTCCTCACAATGCAAACATTGTAGACGAATGCCTTTAATCAGAGGATATCACCCGTATGGATTGGCCAGCATACTCACCGGACTTGAATCCAATAGAGTATGTGTGGGATGTGCTTGACCGACGAATTGCAGCCCATCAACCCCCTCCCACCTCTCTATCAGAACTTCGGAGGGCATTGCTTGATGAGTGGTGTAATATTCCCCAAGATCAGATTGATAATTCGATACTCAGCATGCCTAAGCGTTGTAAGGCCTGTATTGCATCGTCCGGGAGACATACTCCGTATTAACCATCATACTAACCATGTTATACTGTTTTTTGTAAATAGGTTCTTTTTTGAAATTTGCTCCAGGGAGTAAAAATCGCAATTTTTATTAATTATAACAAACATATAGCATCTTTTTTGCTCTTTATACCTTTTGTTTAATAAATAGACTTTACAAATAAGTCAAATTTGTTTTGCTTCTGTCTCTTTCTTTGCCTAAACTTCATTATCCTTAATTTATGGGCATCAGTGTACTTTACAGAATGTAGGAGCAATAAATAGAAATTTTAGGAACTTTGAACTCCCAAGAAAAAAAAGAGCTTGAATATTATCTTTGAAACTTTCAGATATATGATGTTTATCCTGATACTTTAGTTTCAAAGAATTTCAAAAACTGCAGTACCAACGTTTTTCTCCAGATTCTGATTATAGTGAAAATTTAATTATAAGAAAAAAAATGAAACATGTTTCCTTTTTTTTTTTTTTCAAATTCAAATTTTAGTAAAAAAAAAATAATTTTTTTTAATTTGAGAAGATATTAAAATATTTCTAAAAGTTATTTTATTAGTAGAATGGAATACTTTTAAAAAATGTCACAGGACAGTTTATTAAAGTTTTTAGCAAAAGTAAATCAACGTTATACAATTTTTTTAAAAAAAATTCTTTTTAAAGCTTCAAAATTATTTTCCTTAATGATTCTTATTATTTATAAACAATCATTAAAAAAAAATATCTTACCAAAATTAATGTATCTCACTTCCTCGCACTGCAATAAGTTCTTTGCATTCATAAGTTAGCCAACATTCTGAAAAAAAAGAAATAATTTATTTAATATGCATTAAACAATAGCATTAATTATAATAAAAAGTTAGCAGTAAATGTATAACATGATCAAAGCAAAATAACAAATGCTTTAAATTTTATAAGCATTTTGAAAGCTACTTAAAATTAATTTTACATTTTCATAAAATGCAAAAAAACAAGATATAATTTTTCAAAAAAGCAGTCAACATTTTATTTAAGACTTTCTTAAAGATTTTACTTAAAAAAAATCACAAAAACTTTATGTTCTTTCCTTTTTTTACTAAATTTGAATTTTTCTTTTATTTTAACACACACATACTCTATTTGCTTTTCATTACATAGTCAACTAACACATTTAGAGTTTTGATTATTTATTTAATTTATAAATTCAAAAATATTGAAAACTTTCTTCTAAAACCAACCAAAATTTCATTGATAAGCCTTCTTTCATAATTTAACAAAACAAAATTGAATTTTCAAAAGTAAATGCGGTTTTAAATATCAATTTTAAATTCTACTCTAAAATTTAATTGTGTACTGCAGCACAAAGGCAAAATAGCAAGGAATTTCAAAAACTAAATTTTCCTTGAATCCTAAATGCACAGCCCAACTAATCAAAGTTTTCATTTAGTCTATGTATTCTACATTATAAATCCTCTACTAAACGTTAAAAAAAATGTTCTATTCATAGAAGAAAAAACAGCATATTATTAGGAGTTTTCATTATATGGTTAAAAAACAGCTGTAATATTCTTATGCTTGCTAGACCAAAGCTAAATTATGCTAATGTATTACAGCAGTTGTCCCTTTTTTAAACTTATACTATTATTGCATCTTGTGGCTTTGCATTCTTCATTCAAAATGATTTTTCAAAGCATTACAGTGGTCATCATCGTCTTTTTCTTTTAGTATATTATTCCTACATAATATGGCTTCTAAAGTTAAATATTCTTCACATTTTTCATTGATATTAGACTTATCAAACAATTATCTTAGTTCATAAAAAAAATTTAAGCTTTCAATTTTAAATTTACTTTTTACTGATTTTCTCAAAAAGGGTCCTCCATCCCCTTAAATATAGTAAAGCATCCAGCATCATGAAAGATCTTGAAGATATCGAAACATTCTGCAAATATGAATAAATAATCACATGGGTAAATCAAGAAACAGATATTTTCTTCGTAATAGACAAGCAAAAATGGGAAAAAATAATAAATAGAAACAATTAAACATCCTGGGTGTGTTTTCTTCGATATTGTAACAGGAATAACAGGTATTACTAAAAATCAGTTAACATAGAACAGATTGATCTGACTTAACACAATAAACACTTGTATCATGGTCTACTACTAACATTCCTACTAGCCATAATGGATGAAAAATTTTAATTCAAAATAAATGAGAGCTTAAGAAGCAGTTAATTATTTCATGCATATGTAGATAGAAAATATAAATCCATTAGGCATTGATTTTTTAATCTAGAATATAACCATGGAATAGAAATAAAAAATATTTATTACAGAAAAAAATTGCAGTTAAAGGAAAATTATAAGAATGCAGATTTGATTTTCTGAAAAAAAATTTAAGGTTGAATAAGCATTGATACGAAAATAATTAAAAGAATAACATTTGGTTTCCCAGTTGTTTTTAATTTTCAGCTTTTTCCAATTAAAATAGTTTTCAGAAAATATTTCATTTCACTTCATTTTAAAATTTTTAATATATTCAGTGGATCACAAAAGTGTTCGTACACTTGCCATTTACAATAAAATTTAATGTTTTCAACTAGTAAAAATTAATGTATCGGAATTGTAATTTTTTTATTATATCTACTACTTGTTCCTAATGGAATGACACAATCAATTTTTTAAGAATAGTATAACAATTATTTTTAAAAATTAATAATCAAAAAGCTACTAAAAAATTACGCCACAAAAGTCTTCATAAACTTAACGAAAATCTCAACATAGCTTTAAATACTGTATTTCTTTCTTAATTTGGTACTTAGTAGGATATCTTTAAGTGTCCACAACAACCTTTCAACGTCTTGGTATAGATTTAATCAGTTTTTTTGTAATTTCTGCATCAATTTTCCTCCATGCTTCTGTGATCATTGTTTTTACTTTCCATTATGTGTTAATACATGTTTTCTTCTTTTTTTTTTAAATCAAATTCTCACCAAATATGTTCTACTGAGGTAAATAAAGTGGTTGAGAGGTATTTTAAGATTTGGGGGACAGTTATAGAGACAGCAATGGTGTACATTGAGAGCAGTGCGCTTCACATCATTATTCTGTTAAAAATTAAGTTGTCTCCAATACCCAAATTTTGGGCAGATAATTAAAAATTTCTCTTTAAAATATTTAAATAGAGCTCATGGTTCATAATACCATCAAAAATAAATTACCTACTTCTGAAGAATAAGTTGTAGGTATCATAAAAAAATTACAATTCCGATATATTAATTTTTATTAGTCGAAAACTTTACATTTTATTGGAAATTACAAGTGTATGAACACTTTTGTGGACCACTGTATATTTCTTGAAAAAAATAAACATATCTGAAAATGATAAAAATGCAGAAATTGTTTAATTGACTGCACCAACTTTTGTGTGCATGATCTCTTGCTGAGTTTTGTTCCTAGAGCACTTAGCCCATCATGGCTTTAATCTCTTGTCTGGTGAAATATAAAACTAAGTAACCTTTATGAGGAAATAAAAAGCATGTATATTTTTCAAATAATACTCTGCAAAATTTTAAAAAAGATGTCTTTTTCTCTTTTACAGTATGATATGCTTCATAATATAATATTTATTAATTTTTAACTTAGAATGAAAAAATATTATTTTTCTTAACACTTCATAAAATATTTTAGGATATATATAGTTACAAGTATTATAAAATCTTCAATATCCAAAAAAAAACTTTAAAAAAAGAAGATAATTACATGTTTGAATAGTTTTATCAAAAATTGATTCCTGGTTTCAGACATTTTTCTAATACACAAGGTTAAATGCTTCTGGCGATGAAAATTTTAAGAGAAAAACTTATAAAAATAACAAGCTTTTCATGCGATTCCATGTGTAAATAAATGTTTCTTCAAATCAAGTTTAAGTAGCAAACATTGTATTACCTTTCTAAATCAGCATGAGAAAGCATTTGGGAATCTAAATGATAACTATTAAACTTAGTTTCATATATATTACACTGAAACTCTGCAAAAAAATCATGAGAAATCAATATATGTTCATTAAGAAGTTTTTTTTTCAAAAACTTCTTTTTGCAGAAAGTACAATTAAAAATAGTACTCCTAGAATTTTCATGCTTTAATACATGTTTTTGAAATCCAGTTTTATCAGCACACATTTCTGATTTTTGAAAACTAATCAGTTTTTCTTTACTGGCATGTTTCTCTGCATGCCGTTTCATTGTAATTAGTTGAAAAAGTTTTGTAACAAGTATCACATTTGAATTCTTTTTCTTTGGAATGAATTATCAAGTGCCGCTTTACAAGAGATGTTTTAGTAAACTGCTTTGAGCAAATGTGACAAGCATTAAAATTTACTTCTTTGTGGACAGTTAAAAAATGTTCCTTATATTTTTTTAAAGAAAACCATCTCTTATTGCATATATAACATTCAAACCTTTTATTAATATCATATAAATCTTCTGCCTCATTTTCTTTTAAAAAAAGATCAGGAAAATCAGTCTCAATTAAATCAGCCAAGTTTGAATCCTTTGAATAGTCTGGATTTGATTTCTTAGATCTCATAAATTCTGTAGTTTTTGCATGCAAAGTGGAATGCCGCTTCAAATGGTATAACCTGATAAATCGTTTTCCACACATTTTACAAAGATACGGTCTAAGACCATCATTAAAGCAACGATGTTTCTTAAGAGCAGATTCTGTTTTATACTGTTTTTCACATTTATTACAACCATAAGCCTCAGAGACTAAGTGATTTTTTATGTGTTGAGTCAAATGTTCTTTATCAGAGAAAAAATTACAACAAGCATAACAAAAGTGTTTATCTTGACAAGTATGAGACAAAAAAATGTGTTTTTGAAATATCTTGGACTTAGAAAATGTTTTCTCACAAATCTGACATTTATATTCCTTTCGCTTAATTCTTTGATGAAGAAGAGAATGAGTACTAAGCAAAGACAACTGAAGGAATCGTCTGTGACATACAGTACACATATATGGTTTTTTGCTTAAATGAGCAAACTTCTGATGTCTTTTTAGAGAAGAATGGCTTTTAAATATTTTTTTACACATTGAGCATGCATTCAGAATATTCAAATCAACATTAGAATATTCTGTATTTTGATTCAAAACTTTATGAGAAGTTGATTTACAAGATCTGTCAGAAAGTTGAGAATAGAATTCTTTTGTTAATTTTCCATCAGATTCATCAATGATTGGATTAGGATCTAACATGTTTTCATGATGAGTAAAATGATTAAAAAGTTCTACATCACTAACAAATTCTTTCAAGCATATATTGCATGTAAAAGTGGAAGCAGGTTGCAAAAAAGATATGTAAGCAGAAGAATCGTTCATTTTATCTTAATTTTTTTCAACACTGTGACATAAATTATGCCACTGTAACTGATATAAAGCAGGAGAGACTTATTTGCAAGGGCAAGAAAATTGATCATTAACAACATGCAATTGACTATACAAATTAAAATCACTGATTTTTGAATTTTAAATCACCTGTCATCAAAATCGCATCCGACATTTTTTCCCTTGTAGATACTACACAATTCTTTCTTTTAATTTGCCATTTAACACTTTAATAAATCCACTGCTATCAATATTCTTCCTTATCAACAAGTGTTTACTTAAATTAAACAGTTTACATTTCCATCAAAAATTGTTCGGAAAAAAAACTGAATTTTGTAAAAATTAAAATACAATTGCATTATTTTGAAAATCCACAACATTTCACATAAAATACAATACTCAAATATATATAATAATTCTATTTCTAATATGCTTTCCGATTATCGTCAAGTTTGTTTTCACGTGTAAGTAAAATTCATCTCGAGTAATCTATGCAATATTTTATCGTATGTGAAAACCAAGAGAGAAACTAAATCTCTAAATAATCCTGTAGTTTATTCAATTAATGACTCCCTTTCTGTGCTGAATTATTTCTTGACGGTAATATCTTCAAGATAAGGCGATGTTAAGTTCTTATCACTTTCGGGCAGAGTTGCCAAAATTTTTTTGTATCAAAATAGCGTGAAAGCGTGTTGGGGTGTAGCGATTGGAGAAAAATCCAGTATTTAGAAATTGATTGGGGTTACGGTGGCTGAGTGGTCATGGTCACAAACTCGTGGCCAGAGTTGTCGAGTCACGGGCAAGTACCACTAAAGAGCCGCTACGTAAGGGCGGCTGATTCACATGGAATCTGTTGATACTCAAAGTCCTCTCATTGGCAATGTAAAGAAATGGTACCTGCTCAGGTGACATCCTCGTCACTTCACAGTGGTTCAAAATTACGAGGTCTGTCGCAATAAGCTCTCGTGTTGTTTCAGAAGAAATGCAAATCAAAATCAAAGCATGAGCATTTTTATTAAAAAACTGTTGCTTTATAAAACTTCTTTTAAAAAATATGTTAAAACGTTTTAATTATCTAATTTATTTAAAATAAATTCTGATTTTGAAGCATCTGTGATGGTGAAATATAAGCAAAAAAAGCAACAAGTCCTTATAAAATTATTCCCTGACTTTCGATTCCTTAGTTTTGTCGGCCGAGGTAGCTTAGTGGCTATGATCCCAAACTCGTGGCCGGTGTGCAGGCACGTCTTAAGGTCTACTTTTAAAGATCTCAGGTAGGGCCTTCTTTTGCATAAGGGCCCAAGGCCTCAAAAATCTTAAGATTTCTCTGGGCCCAGGACCTCCAAGAGTCTTAAAATACCCCTGCCGCGTGTCATGAGTTCAAGCTCTAATGCCACTGAAAACCGACCGAATGGAGGGGCTCATACACGTTATATCTGGGGAGGCTCAAAGTTTTATTGTTGGTGTGGTGTGTAGTTTGTAATGAATGGTTCCATCTATGGTATCGTCCTCGTCACTTGACCAAGGTTCAAATCTACGTGGTACCAATAGCCCTAGTGTTGTTTTAAGTGTGACATTAATAAACATTCGCTCTCTTAGTTTTGTCTCAGTTGACGCTACTATCGAAGAAACACCGAAACTAAAATTTTCTTGACTCTTTCGAGTAAGAGAAGTCAAGTAAATGAGTACTTATAAAAAAAATCTCACATTTTTCAAATTTAGGGGGGGAGGGAGTTTTATTAATTAATAAAGAATATTTCTGGGACTATGCGTATGTCTATCAGAGAGTGCATTTTCTTTCTTCCTCTCTCTCCCTCTCTCCCCTCTCCTCTACTTAACGCCAACGGGAGGCTGAGAATATGGCGTCAGGCTCATGAAACCATGGATCCTGCATGCCAGGTTTGAACTGTGCAAGGGCATGGTGCCTCAATCATGTCTGGGATGTTTTTTCATGGCACTGTTTGGGATCTTTAGTGCATGTACCAACCTCCCTCAATTCAATTCAGTATGTAGAGTTGCTGTGGGTGATGTTACAACGAATTATAAAAAGACTCTCTTTAGAGAAAGATTCACATTTTTTTTGGGCACAACACGCCAAATATGGCGGACCTACAGTGTTAATGAACTGTGAAGAAGCCCTTCGTTGACGAGAACGCAGGGGGTTTTTTTTGGCAAAAGACGCCAATTTCTCCTCTGCTCTACATAAGTGATGTGAACTATCTCCTCCTTCCCATTTTGGTAAAAATCTAAGTTATCAATTAATAAGTTTTCAATTTAAATTTCTTTTGTAATTAAGGCCTGACTCCGCGCCGAAATAAAAATTATTTGACTAAATTTTAAAAGAAAGCCATGAGTCAAAAATTAACTTTGTGTTTCTGTTCAATCGCGTTGTGTGTGAGGTGTTTTATATATATTGTGACTTTATGAATTTGCAAATGTCGCTTAATTGCGCTACTGACCAAAAGAATCCCCTATACGATCAGTAACTCCATAACAGGTGATCCTCTCCATCCGTTTATGCTGTTCTGTTATCCGAACAGTAATGGAGTTTTCCTGCAAGACAACTGTACCTCTCACAAATCCCGGTTGGCTACTGGCTAGTTGGATGAGCATTCCTCTGACTTTTTGTCATAAATTGGCCATCTAGAAGCCCTGAGTTAAATCATATTAAGCATCTTTGGGATATTTTGGAACAAGGTGTGAAAGGCCATCACACAACACCAACGAACCTTACTGAATTATGGAGAGCTTTAGCCAATATTTGGCAAGTCATTCCCGTGGAGCGTTTCCAGAAACTTGTTGAATCTATGCCTCGTCGTGTTGCAGCCGTTATCAAGATCAGAGGAGGCCCAACTCGTTACTAGGTAGGTATCCTTAATTCAATGCACATATATATAAGTCCGAACTTCGTATAACAAATCTTTTCTTCTTTATTTTATTGCATTCTTTATCCTTTTACGTTTTGTTTTCTAATACCCATGTTATTATTTCAGATCTTGTTCGCTATAGTTTAATTTTTTCATATCCAATACGTTACTTTCTCATCTTTCGGTTCCGACAGTTCCTAAACTTTTTATAGCTGTACTGGAAGAAGTCTGTCGTAGTGTCAAATAGAACCTGGGCGATAACTAGCTTAAACAAGAAAAAAGCTCGCACACATACACGTAGGTTGTAAGCAGTTTTGCTTTCCTATGTTCTGCAGAGAACGATTAAGAATTGAAGCTAAAGTAATTTTGTTTATTTAAAATATTCAAATATTTTTCTTTTTTACTTAATAAAACCTAACCAAGATAGGGCCTTCTTTTTTTTCACCAGGGCCTTTGGTTACCTAGCTACGCCACTGGGAATGAAATAACTTTCCTGTCTTATTCAAAATTCACGTGATAGGCTGTACTCACACCTAAAAAGTCTAATAATGGGCTACACCCTTTTCCGTTGAAATTTGCTTTCTCTTTCCTGTTGAAAGAAAAATCTTTTTCTGTTCCGGACAAAAGATATGTCATCTGAAAAGAAATCCAATTTTTTTCTTTTTCTAACTAACAAGCAAATTTTTGGGGCTACCGAATATTTTGTTAATTTGAGGGTTTATTTTTCATTAAATAGAGGGATTTTCTCTTAACTAGTTCAGAGGTCGGTAAGTCGAGGTCCGATAGAATTTAATTTTTTTCCGAGATAAGCTCCTACTTTTCTTCTCTTATTTAGCACCACAACTTGGAGTATTAAATTCATTATATTATGAACAACATTTATTTATTACACCTTTCTCAATTTTACCAATCTGGAAGAGAGGGGGTTATAGTCAGTAACTCAACATCCATTTTACGATATCCGGTAGCTGGAATTCATTGGAACCATCCATATCATGTTATACTCACATAGATGTCTTTCAAAAAACATTTATTTATGAATTGGAATGTTTTTTTAAGTACGATGACAGCCTTTAAGATAGAACTTGTAACACTTGACTTTTCATTAAAATTATTTTATGGGTGGAAGATCCATTCATATTAAGTATTATTCGCTAACTTTATGTGTATTAACGATACAGTAAACGAATCGAATTGTCTCCAATGAAACTGCACGAGTGAATCAATGCGGAAAAAAATATTTTTATAAACTGCTTTGATTTTTTTTGTGTGTGTGATTTTTATTTTTTGTTTTCACACTTTAATTTTAAAGTACATTTAAACATGTTAACTATATGCAATAAGCAAGCATTTTAAATTAGGACACATTATTTGATGTTTATTAGTATTCATACAAATACATTAATGAGACATCACTTTCCCATATGCGAAACCATAGATAATGTGATTAATAAACCTTTATAAAAAAAATCAAAACAATATCAAAACTATTCGGCATATTTTTCTATGGAATATAACAGGAATAAAAATGTAAAACATGGAAACAGTATTTAAAATGTTCATAAATCAAAACGACGATTTACAAACTATTCGAATTCGGTTACTGACTTGGTGAGAGAGAGAGAATTTTATGTTACTTTTTCTTCTTTTTTTTAATAAAAATTTCGTCAAAACACCAAAAAATAATAGTTTGAGCATGGCTAATTGAAAATGTGTAAAATACCACTCTTCTTAAACTACGTTTTTTCCGGGATTAGCGGACCTGCATATCAACCTAACCCCTTACTTTAAATATAAAGAAATTTCTTAAACTTACGGGTTTTGTAAGGAAAATACGTAAATTTTTGCACTCATAATAAAGAAGTTTCTGAACATTTAATTAGTGCAAATAAAATATAACTAAATGAGAGAGTCGGATCATCAGCAAAATCTCTCTTCTACTGTAATGTATCGAATACATTTTCATTTAAATTTATAAAAATTTATATTACCTTTCATCTCTACTCCACTTTAATAAATTTACCTTTTTCTACAATCAGTGGCGCACACAGGAATTTTTCAAGGGGGTTCGGGGTCGAAAGTTCACCATTCTTGTATCATGCTCCTTTTGATTTTGTCGATTTTCGGGAACAAAACACAATAAAAAACTAGTTTTTGAATAAATAATTAGCATTAATTAATAAAATTAATCATTAATAGCAAGTAATTAAATTTTACGTACTATATACTTAGAATTATAATCAAGCGGCAAAAAAATCAAAGGCTTTGGGGGGTCTGGACCCCCAGGACCCTCCCCTTGTGTGCACCACTGGCTACAATAAAAAAAATGCTAGTTTCAAAACCAAGTAACAAAAAAAAATTTATTTCGGAATCGTTTGATGAAAAGAAAACATATATTATAAACGAGTTTTATGATTAAAATAAAAGCATAAAATGTTTCCTAACATATATACAAATGGAAAAGGTTATTATTGACTAACCACAACTTTTGGGTAAAATTTAAAATATATTAATGAATTAAAAAAGACAGAATAAATAAAAGAAAAGAAATAATAAATAAGAATAAGTATAAAACAATAAAAGAGTTAAACAGTTACAAATAGAATCTCAATGATTACATAGTATAGATAAAAGTGAGAAAAAAAAACGGATGATATGAACGTTTTTCCTTTCAACTAAAATTCTAAAAAAAAGTCTAACTAATTTTAAAGATAAACTAAATTCTAATAATAAATAATAAATAATTATATGTATATATATATATATATATATATAGTTATTCGAATTCCTTAACTACAACAACTACAGAGTTACAAGGAAAATTGCATGGTTTTTTTTTCTTTTTACTTTTGCCATTCTGCGACCAAAATATTTTTTTTCATGTTATTTTTGAAATTATTTCAATTTCTTATTTCCGTTTTCCCTCTTCATTTCGTTTTAAATTCCTCATTTCCGATTTGCCACCTAGAATTAATATTTTTATTTCCGTTTTGCCATCGCCATAATTATTTCTCTTTTTATGTATTGCCATCGAAGGAATAAATTCTTTTTATCCATTTTGCCAACACATCTAACATTTTTTTCTCTCGCTTATTGAATTGCAAACGATGCAGTTTATTATTTAAAACTACAACCGCGCGCGCGCGAATTTAAATTTGATTCCCCCTTTTTTTTTTTTTTTTTGCTCTTGCTTAAATTTGTTTTCTAGAAATGGAAGAAATTGCCTAGTTAAATTTTATTTTTATTCTTGCTAATTATTTTTTCTTAAAGCAAAACTGGTAAGTGTCGAAAAAAGTTTGTTTTACTATAATAAATTAACAGATTGTCTGAAGACATGATTTTTCTATTTAACATTCTTTTTCAGTTAGAATTCTTTTTTTGTTGTTGTTCATTTTTAATAATTTTTCTGCAATACAATACAGCGGCCCAAAGTGAAATCACAAATTTGAAAATCCCTTTTTTTTTACGCTCTTTAAATTAATGTGTTGTCTGTAGGAGAAAAATTGCTTCATAAACTCTTTTATTGCTTATTTTTGCTAATTATTTTGTTTGACAAGATAAAGCTTTTTACTGAGGAAAATTTCACTTAATTGTATTAAATTTATAAATGAAAATAACCTCAAGAGATGAGTTTTTATTTTTTAGATCCTTTATCAAGGCTTTTTTTCCCCCTTTTTCTTTTTTTGTCCTTTGATTATTGTACTTCATAAATGAAATACAATGGAGCAAAACTTTTTTCAATAACGAAAAAAACTACAATTTCCGAAGAGTCTAAAAATGTATTTATATAGGAATGAATATAGCAGATACATAATCTGGACTGAAAGAAAAAGCATGTATTCAGGTTTTGTTTCCCTCTGGAAATCTAATTTTATATAAGTATAAATATGGCATATTATAGTTATTGTGTAAAAACTTTGTAATGTAAGATTGTTTAAATTATTGTATAATATTTTATGTGCATTACAAGACATCCTCAAATCATCACCTTCAACTAATTTCTTACTTCCCATTTGTTTCATTCGAAAATTGTTTTTTTCCCCTACTTAATGGCAGCATTTTAGAAATCCTGTTTGATAAGAAGTGGGAAACAGAAGATGGAGTTCATTTGGGAATAAGTGTTTCTTAGAAAAGGATTTTATGATTGTTTATTCTTGTTTTAAGTCCTGAAATTGTACTCAAATGCTGTGCCTGTGATTTACAAAGAAATCTAAATCTAATGCTATCATTTTAAAAACTTTGTATGATCTATGAACAAATCGAAATCCGGTGTTGATCAAAACGTTCATGTTTTTTTTTTACAAGGAGAAAAGGGATTTCTTAAACATTCTTTTTTGAACATTTTCACATTCTAGAACTTTTCTGTTGATATAAAATTCAGCCTTTAGTTGTAAGGAAGTGACTTGGTCTGTTAATTTTAGTGTCTTTTGTGTTTAAGTTAACACCAGCGGATAATGTAAAATACATCCATTTATTAATCTCGAGAACGGCAAGGCCCTCTGAGGTTCATAGCCTAGGAGTAACTGCTCGAAACTGAACCAGTAGGGTTGCCAGATATAATATAAAATATATACAAAGAAATTTTGCAGAGTCAGTCGCCACAGTTTTAATAAAATACTTTAGAATATATAATATTAAATCTTTTTATATTTATATATTTTTTTTAATTTTTTGTGATCTTTTGGAGAATTATATTTTAAGGAATACATAAAATTTTTAATATGTCTATTTTGTATGTAAGTAAATCCTATTTTAATTTTTACATCAGTATTCAAGTTATGTGTATGGCTTTAATTGTTGTCACTGGCGTAGCTAGTTCTAAGTGGGCCCTGAACCAAAATTCCTTGTGGTCCCTCTTTTTTGAAAATAAATGAAAGTTATCGCATTAATAAAACTTATTCGAAAGTTTCAAAACAAGTATACATAAAGATACATATTAAAATACTTTATTACCGAACAATTAGCTTACTTGTTTAATAAGTGCTTTTTCCACTTTTTTTTTCTCTCTCTCTTTTGGCAAACGCATTTATAATAACACCCATAGTAGAAGAGGATTCCACAGTTTTTAAAGTTCATCTATATCGACAGTATTACTAAATCCAATAGCCGATCTTGCCCTGTGCATGCTCTAAGATACCGGGTGTTTCTAACAGAATATCGGAGTTTTAACGCTTTATAATATTCAGTACATATAACAGTATGACTCATACATCGAATGAAAGAGCAACCGAAACAGTTTTGTTTGCTGGCATGTGTGCATGAAACGTATGCTGATCCCCCCCCCTTTCTTGCCGATCAACGCGCTAATAGAAAAATGGCGACTAGTAAACTGAAAGCATTTTGTGTTATCCAGTTTGCAAAGACAGAATCTCCAATTACTGGGCAACGAGCTTTCCGCTTTAAGTTCGGTTGTCAACCTCCAAATGATAACATTCTTAGGTGGTTTCATCAGTTTTAAACAACTGGCTGTTTTTGTAAAGGGAAAAATTCGGGACGACCACGGCTGTAACTGGTAACCAAATGTAACTTGTTCTGCCAATCTTGATGCTCTACAACTATGGCTATTTCCTCAATTGAAAGAAAGTGAACCAAATAACTTTATTTAGCAGTAAGATTGTGCACCGCCTCACTGGCATCTCTCAGTACGCGATTGGCGTACACGCACAGGATGGAAGCAGGTGTTGTCGGAGTTTCCTCAGACAAAGTTTGGGATGAACTCGCCTATCAACTTGATTTGTGCCGTGTGTGACGAATGAGGCTCATATTGAACATTTGCAAACTTGTAAATAAAACTGTTTCAGCTACTCTTCATTCAATGTATGAATTATACTTTTAACTTAAATGCGATAAATACTACAAAGCGTTAAAACTCCGATATTCTTTTAAAAACACCCGGTACAGTGAAATACGTTTAATCGGTTAACACGAAATAATATACAATGGTTCCAACAAACTACTATGTATTTTCATGCATTTTTTTCTCTTAACGCATTTATTCTATGTTTAGTAGTATGGTTTGTAATATTCTTTAGAATTAACACTATCAATACACCATTTCAGTAAAAAATAATGGTCTTTACGGCTTTCAATTTCTGAATAAAATTAAACCGAAATTTAAGAGTGTACAAGATTGTCTAATGCCCATGACTGTGGACTCTTGGCCAATGTGTCATGAGTTCGAGCACTTGTGCCACTGAAGATCCACTGTTAAGAGGGGTTGATGCACGTTAAACTTATCGTGGCTCTAACTTCTCCCGTTGGTGTAGTGCGGAATTTCGGAGAGTTAATAAACACTTAATCACCCGAAATTTAACTCATGTTCGAACGACGCATAATCGTCAGCACGTATTTTAAATATTTCGGAACATTTTCCAGAAAAACGAATTCGAAAAACCTTACATTTGGAAATAGAAGATTGAAGTTATAGAAAACTCGGAAGAGGATTTTTTTTTTATTCACTACAAGTGATACTGTTATTTTAAAAATAGAAGATTTGGGGTATTAAAAGTATACCAAATATACGTATTATTTCATATTAAATACTGATATAAAAATCATAGAAAAACATGATTTAGAAAAATGTTCCTAACACTTTGTAAGGTTTTATAACAAAATAGTAGATTATAAAACTTAATCCAGGAAAAGGTCTTCTACGGAATTCGATTTTGAATAAAAAGGATGTAAATTACGCACAAGGCAGTAATACGTACTAAATAATCATTAAAATGTATTAAAACTTTTTCTTACGTTGCCAGTTTCTATAGCAAGTGCTGAGCGCTCTTTCAACAAATTAAAATTAATAAAGGATTAACTTCGATCAATCGTGTGCTGGATGCTTAAATTTGTGCAAGTTGGTTCATTAAAATTTTCCAAAATTTTTATTACCTCCCAATATATATAATTTTCTTCTTCCCTGTTCCATGGAGTCTTAAAATTGTGTTTAAGATTTTCCTTTTGCTCGGGACGCTCGACCATTCAGAGCGTCCCATTTTGTTTTCCACGCCCACTAACTGTGTTGCTGGTTCTGTCCAACCGAAACAGCAGTTAGCAGGGCATCTCTTTCCTCAGCGAGCATTTTGCATCCACCGCTGTTTTTCCAGCAGAATTACGCACCTGCTTATTAATTGTTCCCCTTCTTTATTTTTATGTCACCCCATCACTAAGTAACTTTTCTTTATTAATTCTGATGAGGAGGTACGTCCCTAATGTGGGGACAGGCACTCCGTAAATTACATGCCATTTGCTTGCAGGACGCTTTAAAGTATTCGTTATATTAAGCATCGAAAAAAAATTAAGGAAATTTTAATTTTTCTGAAGTAATTAATGTTTTAGCAAAAATTATATCAAGCATTGAACAAACATGCATTAGAAATATATATTCGTTATTGAATTTTTTTTTTTTTACCTCACAAAAAATTTAGGGGCTCAAAATAGTTTTTTGCACTATATCCCCTTTTTAGAGAAGGCCGGGTCTCTGGTTGGAGTTGTCCGACTTTGTCAGAACGCCCACAAGCCCTAAATTGATTTAAATGATCGAAATAAATGCTTACGGTCTCCTGTAAGATTTTTACCTGGATTCACACAACAAGGATCCCAATTCATGCCAACTACACACGTTTTATTCCATTACAAAGGCTCCACCACCTTCAACAGTTCCGTGATAACATGCAGGATCCATGGATTAATGAGTTTACTCGGAGTTTGTATATCTTCATGATACAATTGAAAAATAATTCGTTAGTCCTCATCAAAATGAGGCAAAAAGTAATGAGCCTCAGGACAGACAATGTGTTTCCAATCTTCAAAAGTTAAATAATGTTGATAAATCCAGTATATACAGGGTAGTTCCGAATTCATGGTACAAACTGTAAGGGTAAATACAGGACATTGTGTGCGTAACAATCATTTATTGCATAGGAATGTATGGGCGCAAGTGACGCGGTGAGGCGCAAACAAATATAAAAGAAAAGAAAAATGGAGTTATCGGTTGGTTGCGTTGCCGGTAGGGGGAATTAGATGTCTTGCCACCGTTCAACATGAAGTCACAGCTTCAACTTCGTGAAACAGGTTCATTCCACGTCAGCAGACATGATGCCGGTCGACGAAATACAAGCAGGGAAGAAAGCATCTTGAACATTCCAACCGATAGACTAGAGTCAAGTACAAGAACTGTTACTTATCACGTAAATGTGAGCCAGCAGGCCATTTGTAGAGCGCTATACAAAAATCGCTTACACCTCTTCCATTTTTAGTGAGTACAAGCTTTGAATTCGGCAGATTATCTTCTTTGACTGCCAGTAGGTGGTACAGCAATGTGCGCTGCAGCTGGACCATAGCTCATGTGCTGAACAGTTATTGTAAACATACTTGTCAACGGTGCTTTCAATAAACACATTGTCTTTCTATTCATCTCTTATTTTTTGTGTTTGTGCCTCACCGCGTCACTTGCGTTCATACATTCCTACACAATAAATTTTGTTACACAATGTCTCGTACCTACCCTTAAAGTGTGTACCATGAATTTGGCACCATCCTGTATATATTAGTCCCTTGTATTTATCATAAACACCTGAGCGGGCTTTTGTCTCTTAAAGCCTGTTGAGACTATCTGAATTTTGTGTTTCTCTCATTCAGTCGTTTCTCCTCTAAATATTATTAACTGAGTAGTTTTCTTAAAATATAAGACATGATTGGTAGATATAAGATAACATGATTCGTATTCGTACAATACTTCTTTTTACGAGTGCTTATTGAAAATTCATTAAAAAATGCATAAATTCTGAGTTCAATTATTTTTTTAAAAATTAGTATTGCTTTGATGCATACCAACTTTTATTACATGTACCATAAGCAATAGGTAAAAAAAAATTTAAAGCATTAGGCACAATAGAAAAAAATCTTTAGCATTTTAAATGAAAACAAACTAGTTATTTTATCTTTCTGAGATAAGTCAGTTTTACGTTTTGATTTCCCATAAGGGTGTGAATAAAAACGAACGTAAAAGCTATCATAATTCTGCGTTTTTTAAGTTTAGAGCTTTCAAATTTTGCGAGGTTATAGAAAAGTATATAAAGAATAATTTAGGCTAAAAAAAAAATTAGATTTCATTTTTCGACCGATTTTTGTCAATTGAATCGCACTGTATCCTCTTAAACACAGTACAGTAAATTAAACAAAGCTTTAGAAAAAAAAAATAACTTAAAAATGTTAATCAATAATTGCACGTGCTTTTCAGTTTCTAAATGAAAAGAAACGACATATTTCACAACAAGTGGGCTAGTAACAAAGCCCATGGAATTAATTTATTGCTTATAAACGTCGCATTTAGAAGCTTCTTTTAGTCACGGACCTCTTATAATTTTGTAACACGATTAAGCGAAAAGAATGTTACCTGAGCTGCCATTCCACTCCCTAAACTTCCATGCTACGTCCACACGAAGACTTACGATTTAACATCTATCAGCCCTTTTGCATGACGTATCTTCAAGGAAACCTCGAATCGTCGACTTGACAGAAACAACGCCGGGAACGAGTTTGCGAACATGACTGCTGGACTACAAAAGTAGGTATTTTATGGACTATCGCGTCTACAAAAGTACCTAAAGATGACGGCCTTTGTATAATTTAAAAGCTGATGCACAAGCATTGAAATTTGTAACAATTTGAGACAGTGTTGAACATTAATTTCGTGAAACGGTTCTTGTCAGTGGCTGATGATTCTGTTCTTTTAGAATATTTTTCCCTCTCTCGCTGCTATTGAAGATATGATGCTTTTCCGGATTTCTGCTATTTATGATATGTCGTTCATGAATGCTGATTTAGAGTTATAATTTACTTTTGAAATATTTATGCAACAGAAAATCAAAAAAGTAATATTAAAAAAAATTTTAAAATCAATTCCTACTTAGATCAACAAAGAAATTTTTTATTTTAGTTACTTTTATTAAATAGTTACAATTAATATAAGTATGTATATACATAGGGAAGAATCACAACATTATGTGGTAATTAATTTTTATTAATTATCATTAAAGTATCGTATTGTCATCCAAAACAATCGTGTGTATAAAATTTCAGTTCAACTGAATGCTTTAAAACGTGAGAAAAAAAACCTTTTCAAGTTTTGACCCAAGTCACTAAAAATGAAACCAACGTGGCTGTATCTGTAATTAGTTTGTCAATTAATTTTCATTAATTATAATTAAACTACTGTATTATCCAAAATAATCATGTATATAAAATTTCAACTCAATTGAGCGCTTTAAAATGTGTTTTATTAACAATTGAAAATTCCACCCAGATAAATAAATATAAATATATAGAGAGCATGAGCTAATAGTGTAGGAATTGAAAAAAAATGTATTGTATAAAACTTGAACTATCTCAGTCGTAGGCATTTTTAGAATACTCGTCTGTTTATTGCCTCTTCAAAATGAAAAGCCATTTATCAATGTAATGTGCCAAATTATAACAGGTCTCAAATAGAAACAAATTATGGCAATCTTAATCTCAATTTACTATCAAATTTTAAGAAAAATCGTTAATCTTTTGGTATATATTTTCCGACTCCATTTTCTGTTAACATAAGCAAATTAGGTAGTAATTTTCCATCGAATGAATGGAACCTTATAGTTAGCTTAAAGAAAATTTGATTATGTTCCTTTACGCGAAGAGATTTAAAAATATCCCTGATTCAATCATACCATCTTTGTGCCAGTAATGACCACAATGAAGTTTGATTTGTCGAAACTTTTCAAGTCCCTTAGTTAACATGGGTCAGGTTACTTGATTGTGGTTCTAAATTATGAGGTTGTTGCCACTAGCCTTTAAGTTCCAGTTACAATGTTCATAAACAATTAATCTATCATGCTTTATTTACATTAACACTATTTGGAGGAACCTGCATCTTTGAACAAATATTTTCAAGAATAAAGGACCGCAAGAATGAATCTGGGATGCAAATATTAGATAAATTTAATTGCTATTTTCAAGGTGCTAAACTGAATCAAATATCGAATCATTAGAAACAATTCAAATATTTAAATAATTTCACTTTTTTATTTTTAAACTAAAAAATGTCAAATTTTACCAGAAAGGGATGAATGAATGAGGGGGTAAGGTGCAACACCATCCACGTGCCTCACAACCAAAACCTTCCCCCTAGTCAGATTATATAATTGTAAAGTTTTCATGCAAAAAAAATTGTGTATTGTTCAATGATATTTCATGATATGTTAATCTGGAGTGGCCATTTCAAATGATACAAAAACTGGTTCAAATGTACTTTCATATCTTTTTAGAAATAATCAAATTTCTATCGTTTACAACAGGGGTATTCAACCTTTTTTCCCCTTCAGTGCTACATGCATGATAGGTATTTCACCCGGACCGCAGCATGAGGATAGTGGGGGGACATCGTACAAAGCAAAATTAATCAAAATATTAAAATTCTTTTTTTGCATCTGTTTTAATATTATATTAACCTTTCTATCAAACACGTAGAAAGAAAAAAAATTATTTACCTTTATGCAATTTTCTACTGATTTATGAAGTAGTTTATTTCCTCTCATCCATGACCAAGCCTTTTTACATTCTGCTATTAAAAAAAGCAAATTCCTGACAAAATTGGTAGATGTAATTGCTTGTGATTGACAGAATTTCTCCCACTAAATTTTTCGTACATTGTTCTTAAATAATTGAATTTCTTTATTGTTACTTGATCATGACCGGGCCACTTAGAAAAGGCCGGATCACATGTCGAGTATCATTGGTTTACAACCTTAAGCTGCAAATACTGGAATGGGGAACAAAACCCATTCTTTAAAAAGAACAGAGCACTGTTCTCGTTTATCGTGTAAGCATATTTTTACTGTTCACCTCTAAAACAAACCAGTTCTTCCACGCTATTCATGTTGAAATATGCTGTACAAGAGCCATTTTTTATCCCTTTGCTCTGGCACAGATGTTTTGTTGAACTTATGCTTTTTGAGATATTAAATCATTTTGACATTGTAAGATATATTTTGACTTATAATTTTCCATTTTATATTGTTAAACCATTCAAAATTAAAATTTTTACTGAAAATGGAATTTGAATATTACGAATACAAAGGATGTTTGTAATTAGTATGATATAATTCTACATATTTGTGAGTGATTTATTTACAAATTATAACATGAAGGCAACATTTTTCCCCCCAGAGCTTAACAGACTTCAATACAACCAACTACATTGAAATAACTAAAAGTCTGATAAATAATGAAATTTTAAAAACAAAAATTGTCAATTTTTTAAATATATATTTCTTTATGTGTTACCTTTGTAAGCCCACTTTACAGATTTCTGACAGGAATTATACTACATACATTCGAGTTAAACTATTTCAGGATGAGTTCTGATTATTACTATTTTGTAATCGAAATTATTAAACAAAATAAAAGTATTTGATTAAAAGAACAAGTTTTCCCTTCCTTACACTTGTAGTTCAAAGGTTACACGTCCAAAATGAAATGAAAATGCCCAAAATAAATTTGCTAAATCTGTCAGATTATAATAAATGATTAAACCAATAACAAGAAAAACATGGAAGGTAACATTTAAAAGAGTGTGGAAGAGAAATCAAAATTAAGTAGAAGGGCACTTTAAGGATGCATAATAGGATTGTATGATAAAGTTTCAACCAGTGTTGATTATTCCACAATTGTAATCTGTTTATGACCCCGAATACATTAAAAATACTTTTTTAATAATTGAAGTTATCAGCACATCCATTTTTGATAACCTCATCAACTGTATGTATAAGTGTGTTTCTAACAAGGAGTAAAGGAGCAAGAAATTAAAATGCAAACAGATTACAATTGGAGAAAATATAAGATATATCACAAGAATTAATAAAAAAGTAAAGTCACAATATAAAATGTAATATACTCACTGGCAGAATCATCCCAAAGATTTATAATTTAAAATACTTTGAAGCAAACAACACAGTCGAGTTACTTTTCACAAAAAAAAAAAAAAAAAACTACAATTATAAATATATAATCACCATTTATTTAGTCTCTTATAAAACAAATTCATAAATACTTTTTCACATATATTTACAGATTTTATAATATCAAAATTAGCAATTCATTTAGAAAAACATGCACTGATTTTTATTGTATTGATTAGCAGTCAAAGTGAATGACACAAAACTAATATATATATATATATAAAACACGAGAATAAATAGAACAGTTATGTACAACAGCTCCCCCCTTTTTATTATATAAAACACGAAGATATAAATTTACAATGCAATGTAAAGACATTCATTTCTACATAGTGTAATATGCAAACTTCATACAAAAAAAAAATTTTACCACTACAACAAACAGGATTTCAAGAAAAAAGTTAATACAAAGAAATTCTAACAACTATCTCTGTAATAAACAAATGTTATTTTAAATTGTTTACGTAATTAAAAAAATTTCATGTATATTCCCTCCCTCCCCAAAAAAAGTTACTGAAAATAGTCATTACTTCTCAATATATATTTAAAAAAAAACAGCCATATATCTTGCATTAGATAATTTTAATTTAAATTAAAGATAAAAATTTCAGCAAATAGGATTATTTCATTTGAGTATTTTCATGAGAATATGAAATATAAGGCAGTTAGTTCATAAAGATAATTAAAAAATACTATCATAAAAACCCACAGTTAATGCAACTCATAATACAAATTAATGGGTAATCTATTAAAACTATACCACATGATATATTAATTTTTAAAAAAATCGATAATTGTATAACTGAAACACAGTATCCTTCAAATTAAAAAAAAAAGTCAAAATTGCACAAATCCATAAATTTTAAAATGTTCACAGCAAGGAATAATTTTATTGAAATAATCAAAAAGTACTTAATATTTTAAGGAATCAAATACTAAATAAAACATTTTTGGAATTATAATAACTGAGCACTTTTTGGTTCGAAACTTTTAAAATTGAGAGCTTTTTATACACAAAAATTTTTAACTATCAAACTTTTACCCACGAAACATCAAACAGCTAATCTTACTGATTTGTTGAATCACTTATTATTTAACAAATGTCAATAATTATAATTTTTTTAAAAAATATGTATATACATGAAAGTACATATAAAGAAAAATTTAATATTCATGAGATTTACACAATTTTTTTTTTTTTTTTTTTTTTTTGCACTCTTACTCCTCTACAAAGAAAAATCCCTAAAAAATATTACATCAAAAATCAATGCATTGTAGAATGTTTTTAAGCAACTATTCAGAAACATTTGAGTGATGTTAAGGCTGTCTTCGGCAAGAGCCTGAACTAAACATGAGGAACCTTTTCAGACGGAAAAATGCCTCCATTTTCATGAAAATTTGTAACATAACTCATACATTTCTTACTAATATAGCCTTTCTAAAATTTCAAAATATTTTGTGAATATTTTTTCTCCCCATTTTAACAAATAAAGGGATAGCTCACTTCGGTATGAGGGAAAAAACGTGAAACATTTTGTGACAGAAAAAACGGCTCAACTCTGAAAAATGTGAGTCGTGATAAAATGTTACTCTTTAAGGGATAGTGAAGTTAGAATATAATATTAATTTTTCATTTCTTTTATATCTGAAAAACGTACCAAATTTGGTTCCTATTCCTTAACATTAACCGAAGACAGCCTTTATCAATCAGTGCTTTATGTTAATGCACAGAATATAGGCTTACTACTTATGGGCATAATTTCACATTAAAAATATTACATTTGCATAAATAACAGAGTAAAATTAACTCTTAAAGTTTTATTTTGAAAATATGATTATTTTCAGTGTTTTATCAATTCTTCAACTACCACAAATCCAATTTCATTTCAAAATTGTTAATGTAAACATAGAGCTGAAAAAAATTATGAAATAACAAGTTTTCAAAATAAGGCCAGAGCTTATAAATTCCTTTACAATTTGCAAATAAAATTAGATCAGTTACTCATCTACATTTGATATGAATAATTAATGCATAATACAAATACTCTTTTTAATACTTAATATAAATATTTGCATTTATTCCAAAACGACCAAGAAAATTCCGAATTCAAAAGTCTAAAATCAGATTACGTTAATATACATGATAAATTATATTTTCTGAAATATTAGATCTATGTGGGAAACATTTAAGACGTGTTACATAAGTACTATTAGAGGAAAAAATTTGAATAGTGTTTGTAAAACATAAGGAACAAATCAATGAAACGAGTTATTTAGAATAAAAATAGACTGAACATAAGAGGGGTAATCTGGAGAATTTCTTGATTAGAATAACAAAAAAGGTACTTTTAAACTTTAATCTTCAAAAAGAGATACAAAGAGAAATAACAATTTACTGTGAAAATCTGAAAAGACACTTCAAAAAATGACTAGGTTCTTGAGCTTCTTATTCAGGGGCATAGCTACTGCTGTATCAATGATACAGGGCCTCTAAGCTAAAAAGGCCCCAACATGTGTAACTAGTCGCATTCTAAAAAAGGACCTCGAAGGCATTTCGATACAGGGCCCACTCAGAAAATTTCAAAAATTTGAAAATGTCAATAAGAAAAATTTGTCTTTTTAATGCTGTTAAATTTAGGGGTGCACACCATATGCCAGGTATAAAAATGAGAGCTATAAAAATAAAAAAAGACGAGTATAGAAAAGAATTAGATTTCGACATATGTCGAAATAATGTTCATTTAACAGAAATAAAATTCCTTATGAATTTAAAGGGTTGTGTTCTAGAAGTATACTATTATTTTTTAAGGGAATTGGAGTAATACCTTGAATAAAAGACTTCAAAACTGAAGAGCATGTACATTTCAGGTTTCTTTGTAAAAAAGGGGCTATGGGTTACATGCCGAATTTTATGGAACATTTAATTTTAAAATCCCTTCACTGAAACCAAATAGTGTTAAATTTCGTTATTTTACTACAGTTTTAAATATGAGCAAAAATTAATTTTCCACAAATTAAAATCCTACACTTTCTTGATTAAAATTGTGATTTTCAATTCTTAATGTCATTATAAAAACTTTTCATATTACAAACTAAGACAAATTAAAAATAACTATTATAGCTTCTTTAATGACAGATTATCTAAGAAAATAAAATCTAATTTTATCAATTCATTTTTACCTATAACTTTCGGTTAACAACCTAATATAAAAAGTTATATATTACTATCTTAATAAAACTTCAAAAACTGTGTGAAATTAGATATAAAACATATTTAAGTGGGAGAAAATGTTTAATATTTTATTTACCTGTATCAAAATTTTAAAAAAATACAAGTTCTAATATTCTTATTTGATAGGAAATATTAAGTTCATAAAGGTACTAAAACAAATTTTGTGTATAATGAAAATTGAATGCAGCAAATTTTACCATAAGATATTTAACAATTTCTTTCAACATTATTACTACAATAAATTGTGGAAATGAAATCCAAACATAAATTTTTTTTATACATATATTCAAAATTGTAAAAAATGAATTTCTTAAACAATTTTTACAAAAAAATATTACATTTCATCAGTCAATACATGACTAAAAATAAAATAAAATGGCATTTAAATATAATGATACACAGCTCTGATTCCAGAAACTGTTGTTTGTGAGAAAATACATTTTAACAATCATCAGATACTTAAAAAAGTAGTCCTGCAAAATTAAACAACTGTACTAAATATAACAAGCATACTTTTCACATTAAAAGTGGAACATTTCTAACAGACTTGAAACATAACGTGTCGTGTAAGAGAATGAAAAATAAGAACAAATAAATTTCTTGAACCAGAATATTAGCCTTTCAAAAAGTAAACAACAAACTGCATTTACATATTAGCGTCACCATTGCAAAACTGATGATATGTGAATCCTGCCATGATATCAAAACAAAAAGACTCTTGTATGTTTAATTTGAAAACAACTAATCAGTCACATTTAGGTGGAAAATGACATGGTGTGCATGTCACCAATTTGGCTGTGGTGATGCTAATACGCAAGTACCCAACAAACTAATAATCTGAAATATACATTCTCTCTCACTTATATATAAAATTAAATACATTACTAATATCCACTAAGTTTCCTCAAGCATTTCTATGATTTAAGATACAAAAGAAAATTTACCGATACATTTCGAAGTATTCAAACTACTAAGGAATCTATCATCTTTGGGTTGCAAATTTTTTAATGACACTTTTGATGAGATGCTGTTAGCACTATTTTTTCCTTTAGTAGTTTGAAACACACTTCTAATTATTGAACACATTTTTATTTTAATATGACATTTATTGAACATTGAGAAAGGATTCGAAATTATCAAAACTTTGGGGAATCCTTTGCTATTTTGTAAGTTCTTATATGTCACCAAGAATTAAAGATGATTGATATTATACAATCAAATCAGCATTTCCCTCTCATTCTTTTGTCTCTTGCACATACAGCAAGATGTTTTTGACGATGATAATTTCGAGTGAAAAATTTGTCACAGAAATAACAAGGGAATGGTTTTGTTTCTTCATGAGTAACCATATGTTTCTTCAAATCTATTTTAGTAGTAAACATTGTATTACATTTAAAGCACTTAAACCTTTTACGACCAGAGTGAGAAAGCATATGTTGATCCAAATGATAACTACTGCTGAATTTAGTTTCACATAAATTACACTGAAAATCAGTAAAAAAATCATGAAAAGCTAATATATGCTCATTAAGAAGCTTTTCTTCAGAAAACTTCTTTTCGCAGACTGCACACTTAAAATTACCACTTTTTGACTTTTCATGCATTAGGACATGTCTTTGAAATCCAGCTTTATTTGCAAACGTTTTGGGACATTGATAACAAGCTAATCGTTCTGTCGAAATGCGTTGTTTCTTCGGAGGTGGAGGTTTTATTCTATTTCTACCTTTAATATGAGTTATCAAATGCCGTTTAACTTTTGATGATTTGCTAAATTGCTTTGCACATATATGACAAGAATTAAATTCTACACCTTCATGAAAAGTGGCAAAGTGTTGCTTGTATTTCTTAAATGAAGAATATCGCTCACTACAAATGTAGCACTCAAATTTTCTTTTTGGACAAGGCAATGCATATTGAAAATCCTCTTTTGAATCATAACCCGGATATACTAATGAATTTTGTTTTTCAAAAGAGTCTGAATCAGAATCTCCACTGCCTTGCTTATGCAAGGTAAAATGTCTTTCTAAATGATACAACCTATTAAATCGTTTGCCACAAATTTTACAAAGATAAGGTCTTGGACCATTATATATACATCTATGCCTTTCAAGTTTCACTTCTGTTTTGAACTGTTTCCCACATTTTATGCAATCATACGTTTTTAACTTAATTACGTTCTGGACTAAATCGTTTTTATGATTTTCTCGTTTTCTTTTATGCATTGCACAATGTCTTTCTAAATGATGCAACCTAAGAAAACGTTTCCCACAAACCTTGCACAAGTAAGGTCTTGGGCCAATCGATATACATCTGTGTTTTTTAAGCTTGGCCTCTGTTTTATATCGCTTCTTACACTTATCACAGTTGAAAGTCTCCGAGACTATATGATCTTGCATATGATGAGATAATTGTTCTTTATTTGGGAAGAATTTAAAACATGCAAAACAGAAATGTTTATCATGACACGCATGAGTTATAAAAATATGCTTCAATAGTATCATTGATTTGCCAAATTTTTTCTTACAAATCTGACACTCAAATTCCTCTTTCGTTGTTCTATGATGAAGCAGAGCATGTTTACTTAGCAATGATAATTGCGAAAATGATCGCTCACAAACAGTACAAGTGTATGTTTTCTTGGTTGAATGAAACCGTCTTTGATGTCTTCTTAGAGAACCAAAACTGTTAAAAAACTTCATGCATGTCTTGCATTCATTTGGACCATCAGTATCAGAATTAGAAAACATGAAAGTCTGTTTGAATGACCGATTAATAGGGGGTAATTTGTAAACATTTTCTTCATATGGAGTATATTCTATATCAGATAATACTTCTTCTTTTATAACAATATCAGGTTCCGCAATACTTGGATGCAGGGTCAAATTAGATTCCTGGTGCTGAGCGATGTGGTCAATAAGTTCTTCATCACTGGTAAATATTTCATTGCAAATATTGCAAGTAAAAGATGCGGCAGGACGAACAAAAGTAATGAATACCGATGAGGGATCATTTTTTATTTCTTCTGTTTCTTCCAAACTATGACGTAAATCATGTAGTTGCAGTAGACGCAAATCGGGAAATACCTCTTTGCATAGAGGACACGAAAATTCTCCTGAAGATGTGTGCAGTTGATTATGAGAATCTAGGTCTTCTTGGTTGTTGAATATCAAATCACAGAAATTGCATGTATAGCAGTCAGAACTCGTATCGGACATTTTTACTTAGAATTTAACTTTTACATAGAAAATTTAAGATATAACTTGGTGAGCAGTTTGCTACAGAAGATAAACCAAAAAAATGTCTTTGTATCGCAATTACTTAGAGCGTTCAAATAATTATTTGACTTTTTTATTTATGAATAATGAAGTTTCAAGAATTTGTATGCAATAAAAAGCAAATTTTGCTTTACAATCACTCACCCTTACGATTGATAAACAACAAATGTGCGACATTAGAGACAGGAAAGACATTTTTTCCCGCCCGCTAATACGTTGATGCTTCAACCTACAACTTGGAACGTGTAGCGAAATTTTGATTGGATTTCAAAGTCACGTGTTTCAATTTGTAACACAGGCGCTTTCCTGCCAACTTGGTACTTATGGCTGCCAACATATTACCTTACCCTAAAGTTCTGAAACTAATATTACATGTATTTAAATGTACATCGTATTTATTGTTCAGACACTAATTTTTTTCTTTTTGTGATAACAGCGCTGAATATTTATACAATTGAGCTTAAAAGATTAGTTAACTATTTACTTTTTTGATATTGGATTAACACTTACATTTCGCTATGCGAATAATGAAAATTTACGTTTTTGTAAGCGATGGATATGTCATGAATTGAAATTTAAAATGTTTTTGGAAAAACTATGTGTTAAAAATTTTTAAGGAGGGAGTTAAAATTTTTAAACATGGTTTTTTTATCAGTATTTTCCATAAGTCTTAAATATTTGAAAGTAAATATATAATTCAAAACGGTAATTAATAACAGCTATTGAAAATAGGTGTGTACTGAATGCTTTAAATAGAAACTTCAACTGAATGATTTGATAGTTAGGTACTAAAATTTTTAAAAAAAGTTGAGCAAAACAGTACATGACAAAATTAAATAGCCTCAGAAGTATATCGGCTGACTTAGGCTTAAGGCTAAAATTGCAAGTTTCCATTAAGAATGTAGTCTTCATGTATGTAAACATATTGATAAAGCAATCGATTGATCAAACACTATTTCTAATTGGGCTCAAATATGAGCAGTATTTAAACTGATAGCTGGATATATTTCTCAAGTAGTTGTACACTTCTTGACTCACTAATTACCTTTACATGTTTAATTTGATCATTATGGGGTTTGGGGAAGGGGTAAATGGGTTAATTTCATACCATTAAATATATATATATATATATATATATATATATATATATATATATATATATATATATATATATATATATATATATATATATATATATATATAAAGAATCTAAAACATACTTTGGTGTCATTCTGGAGGGGGAAAATGAGACAAAATTGCTCACAAGAAGTCCCAATAGCTTGATCTATCATATATATATATCTACTTTAGTTAATAAGGACAAGCAAAAATTGTTTTATTGCTTAAATTGTAAATTAAATTTGCTATTGAAATTTGATTTTACTGAAATTGAATATTTTATTTTTCTGCTAGGTATTTTTAATCTCTTAAAAGCATTTAAACTTTTATATTAAATTTTGAAAATTTTTTTTTCAAATTCTTAAGTGATTTTTACACAAATCCTATTTAAAAATGTAATTTCCTTGATATTTCATGAATAAAAGCATTTGTATCAACATTCTTATCATGGACCAAGTCAAATATACTTGAAAAAACAAAATTTAAGACTGAATTACATTCTAGATTTATAAAAAGATAAGGACATAAAAAGTAAAAGTATTTGATTTTTTATTCTGTATTGTGTGAATTCATCCTTCTAAAAGCTTTACTCATGAATCTTTCACTTTTAAGAATTAACAAGTCTTGCCCATGAAATATGAAGGGAAAAAAATTAATCTTATTATGTTTTAAACAAAAATATTCCTGTAATGTGAGCCATGGAAAACAAAGAATAAATAGAATCCATATGATTACTTTAGAAAACAGTGGGTAAAGTGTATATTTTTAATGTTTAGTTCCAAGAGTAATTTTGTGGACTTTAATACATCTCTTTAATTCCAGAAATAGGAGTATTTTAATAGAAGATACTGTATCATAAAGGAAATAGTTTTTCTAAAATATTTAATAGAATTTTAATGGCCTTGTGTAATTAATAACCCTGGGCTGAGTAAGGTCGATTCCGCCTTTCATCCCTTCAGTGGGTCGATAAATGAGTACCAGGCTTGCTTAGGAACTAAGCACTATGACTAACCAGCTGATCGGAACATCTGCTCAGTGCGCAAGGTCATGAAAAATGGGGGGTACAGTAGGCCTTGACCCTCTAGGGGCTGTTGTGTCACCGAGTTTTAGTGTAGTTAATTCTACATGCACATCTGACATTAATTATGCATGTGTAACAGTAATAGCCACAAACATAGGAATTAAAATATATGGTGCTGCTTACTCCATAAAAATAAATCTACAGTAGATAAATTGATGTGATTCAAAATTTTAATAATTATCTGGTGATGTAATATTGCTCCTAGTCAGCTGTATAGGCAACTTTCAGGAACCTTATTGTTTACCAGACGTAGCTAGCGTGAGTGAATAAAAAGGCACATTATTCAGCTACTCAAGTGCTTTTGGCAGAGGACCTTGTAATTTTTAAACAGGATCAAGAGATGAAAACGACACCTGAGCTGGCACCCCCTTCTCCTAACTTCCACGCCACAACAAGGATAGGACATTTGAGTCTCGACATGTTTAACATGCATTGACCCCTCTGTACAGCAGGTAGCTAACACACACATACATATTTAATTTATTCTTTATGAGTAAAACATAAGTGGAACATTTAAGAATCAATTATCCTACAACACAACTTATTTTTTTTCCCAATCAAAACAAAAAACCAAGCATATAACTCTACATGCCACATGTACAGAACAAATTTTACTTTCTTCTGTAAATTTAGTTTCACCAGTGATGTACAAAAGAGTAAGAGTTTGCGGGCTCAAACCCCTCCTGTAGACCAACTGATTTTTAATTTTTAGTATAAGGATTACGTCTGATTACGTCTACTGTTTCTTTTAAAAATATTTAATGAAAGTAGTAGGTGTATGCCAAGGAGTTTTACATTTAAATTATGTATAGTTTTAAATATATATTTATTAAATTATTTTAAATATTTAAAAAAGTGATCAAAATATTTTGTCATACATGCTGTGTATTAGAATATATATATAATATTTTCTTAAAAATTTGTATGCTCATTTTTTGAGAAAAGGTAATAAACTGAATATTCAATGTTAACACAAACATTTGGAAATGATTTATATCTTTGACTTATACTTAATATAAATATCAAAACAGTTTATTTAAACATGTTTATATGTGTATGTATTTTATATTAAGCAATTTTTTATTATATTCATCTCAAGTAACTGTCTTATTTTCAATTATTTTTTTAACAGGCATTGAAGTTAAAATATTGTTCTAAAAATTGAAGAAAGATGAGAGTTATCCTTAATTTTGAATAACTTAAATATTTTGAAATTCTGTAGGCAAACTTAAAATAGGTAAATAATACAGCAAATATATTTGATGTAAAAAATATCCTCCATTTTTTTACATGTAGTAAATCATTTTCTTGAATCTATTTATCGAATTTCTTATATCCAAGAATATTTATATTTTATTAATATATATATATATATATATATATATATATATATATATATATATATATATATATATATATATATATATATATATATATATATATATATATATATATATATATATATATATATTCTTCAACCACCTTCTTATATATAGAATTTCTTTTAACCCACTTTTATTTTATTTAAAAATTCAGAATTCATGATATTTTTTTTTAAAAAAGTATTTGAAGCAACTTTTTTCAAGCCTGTTTCTTTGATCATTCCAAAAATTATCTCACTCTTTATTATGTTTAATAATCAAACAAGATTGAGAATTTGTATTACATTATACTATAGTAAAATGCACTTCATATGCATGTTTTACATAATATAATTTGAAGTATCTATCTCCGACCTTTAAATTAAAAAATTCTATAAAAAGTAATAGAGTAGTATGAAATATGTATTTCATTATATTCCTACATAAAGGAAGTATATCTGAATATATATAAACTTTTATCAGTTATTTAAAGTAATGCTTTTTTGTCAATTATGCAGTTTTTGAAATATTTTCATAGTTTTAGCTTAAATATATTTGAAATTTATAATTTTATTTTTTTCTTGGATGAATTACATCAACATATTATTGAAAAATAATTTTCTGTATGCATTTTGTTTAACAAAATGTGATTTTTAAGACATAATTTGTTACAATTATTATTCAGAATGTATGTTAATAAAATGTAAATGGAAAAATAAATTTTTGCATCTACAAATGTTTTTTTCTAAGTTTGGGCTTTCATATTAGATTTCTTCATGAATATATTATTCTGTTTAAGAGTAATTTCGTTTATGTACTATGTTATCAAATAGCATAGAGAGGGTTTTCCATTACTCTTTTGTCTCAATAAAATGGAAGCTAAAAAAAATTTCGCAAATTTCAACTTGAAATTTTTTTTTATTGTTCAATTATTGCTATTCTTTTAAATTTTACATAACAATATTCAATTTGAAAAACTAATGCGAATAAAAATTTGTCCGCAGACTTCTTATTTGATAAGATTTTTGGCAAATTCGCCAAGACTGCGCTAAATAACACTCACTAGCTCTCACAATAAAAACGTATTTGGTCAGATTCCTCCAACAGGCAAGAGGATGTGATCTACCCTTAGAGACATTCACTTCCTACATTCCAATCAGGTTTGAGTTGGGTTGTTCAATTCATGTACATTGAAAATTGCTAGCTAAGAAATGCATATATCAAGGAAATTAGCATGCAGATCAAAATAAATGCAGAAAAGGTAAAAGAAATTTATTATTTACATTTGTACTACGTTGCACGATTACTTAATATAACTTTTCAAAAATCCATTAATCATTCAATCCTTAAATATCCAATATATAACCATTTCCAAAAATTCCCTGTAGGATTTTGCTTAATTTTGTATTGGCATCAAGTAATGAGCTATTAATAGTAAATTGATCCCGGGATTGAATTCTTGATTTAAAATACAAACCGATACCCCAAAAGACGTTGAACTCATAGTTTCAGATATAAAGCAGGAATCTGCCACATCTTTAAAATAAAAGGCCCTATTACACTTCAATATTAATTATTCAAATACTTAAAATCCTCTCAATAGAGGAATAATGGAATTAGTCCGAATAATAAGATAATTTTAGTCCAAATGTAGATACACCCATACGAAACAATTGAAGCATCTTAATTCACCTCCTTCACAAATTTCAATTTTCTTCAAAATAAACATTTATTTCAATAAAAACATATTTAATTGCCTTGACTCCAACCTAGATATTCACTAAATTTGGAGAAAGACTAATTTATTTTCTTGATAGCTCTTTTGCATTTTGCTTAATGTTAAGTGCACCGTTCTTTTTGTTCTTTTCTCTTCAAAGTCAATTGGATTGACGATATTATCTCTGGTAAATAAAAGAACTAAAATACTTTATTAACGCCCATAACAATAATAGAATACAAGAAGCCTACCCATTGGCGTAACAGAGAATATTAGGGGTGCCCTGCAAAGCCAGGTTTTGAGCTCCAAGCCTAAATACGTACTTGGTGTCAGTCAAGCTTTCGATACCCTAGAATCCCAGCTTCCCTCGCAGTGCGGAGGTGTACGTTACCCCACTGAGCCTACTTCAACCCATTTAATAATCTCTGAATCTTCCATTAACAGTCCATCGCACAGACAACACCACACACCATTTAGATATCCCACAGCTATAATCATTACATATCCTTCCATATAATTAAAACAAGGCTCTTGTGTCAAACATACACTTAAAAAAATCAATTCACCATTAACTGCTCTAGCTATCACTCATCCTCAAATGCCCTTATTAATAACAAATATGAAAGTATCCTAAATGAAAACACAAAGGTATTTTTCGTGAGAGAATAAAAAACATTGCTCTAACATTCCTTCTGGAATCAAGAAAATCAAAATAGATCAGGCAATATAGCAAATGATCTGTGTG
Source organism: Trichonephila clavipes (assembly GCA_019973935.1). Lineage (NCBI taxonomy): Eukaryota > Metazoa > Arthropoda > Arachnida > Araneae > Nephilidae > Trichonephila > Trichonephila clavipes. The sequence continues at coordinate 45,599 of BMAU01002413.1, read as the reverse complement.
CATAACAACAGTTACAACATTATGTCTTCTCCTCGTCCGTATGCATGTTTCATAAATGAGTCGCCACAATTCTATGATGGGTTTTACTACTTACAATATAGAATTCAGTGAGACTTTAAGCAGTGACTACAACATTTTAAAAAGAACTAACAACCTCTTACACTCACACATCTTGACAAACAACCTGAGAAAATTTTAAAACTTATTTGCTACAAATTTCTCATACAACAAATCCCTTTATAGAGTAAATGAACTTGATAGAGACATATGTACTTTCATTACCAGTTATTAACTCATCTCACTTCCACCTAGAAAATTAAAACTAATTTAATCCCCACAATTAATATTCTCCCCAAACCAAAGCTAGAATCGTTAGCCCTAACTGTATAAATCAGAATTTTTTTAAAATTCTATCTCCAAAATTTTCGAAAAAATTATTTCTAACATATTGAAAACAAAATGCAATCAAAAGTATATAGCTTGAATTCCCGCATGTTTTGTAAACATTCAATACTTTAAAGAGGGGAGACGAAAAATAAATTCACGTCATTTATAGATACCAACTAATGTGGAATATATTAACTCCTTTTTGTATAAAGTAATTTTTGCCTCATAACAGTGAAATTTCCTAATTTAGTGTGCGAAGTCTTTACTGTCTTGAAAAAAAAAGCATTCAAAAGTATACTGTGTTTGCAAAAAAGGGTTGATATATTCCGTAATGTCTCGTAATTCTCGTCTTTAAAGTGTTTATATATATCGGTAGCGCAGGCAAGAATTTTTCAAGGAAGGGGGCAGGATCGAAAGTCTGCCATTCTTGTATCATGCTCCTTTTGATTTTGCCGATTTTCGGCAACAAAAAACAGTACAAAACTAATTATTGAACAAATAATTAGCATTAATTAATAAAATTAATCATTAATAACAAATAATTAAATTTTACGTACTATTTACTTAGAACTATAATCAATCGGAAAAAAAATCATGGGTTTTAGGGGAGGTCTGGTCCCCAGGGACCCCCTTGTGTTCGCCACTGATATATATTTAAGACAGTGTGCTTCTCAAACTTTCAATACTTATGACCCAATCTTCAATCATAATTTTCCTCCCCCCCATACAATAACGATGTTTTGAAATCAATAATAATATACTAATATATTTTGACACTAAAGCAACAATGCGATTTTAATTATAAACGGTACATATTATCAAGATAAGTATTATTTTTTGTATATATATATATATATATATATATATATATATACATAAGTATAGTTGCTTAAGTATAAGTTGCTTTAGTGTCAAAGTATATTATTATTGATTTCAAAAAAACATCGTATATATATATATATATATATATATATATATATATATATATATATATATATATATATATATAATCCAAAAACATAAAAATACACAGATAATTAGAACCTAACACACACACACACACACAACACACAATAATACATATATATATATATATATATATATATATATATATATATATGACAAGTCCATGGCTTCACTGGTAATTACTAAACTCGTTTTTAAATTAGTATTGATAAATGAATTATTAAATACATTGTGCAGTGCTAATACATTTTGTGTAACGTAATCAACGTAAATGTGTGTGTTTTATTTATTATTATGTCAGAATGTGTTTTGTTTTGCTCTTTCTTTCTGTAAATTAATAATTTTTTGAAAAAAAATAATCTTTTGTTTTCGACATGCTCGTTTCCCCCATCAGGGCCGGCTCTAGCAGTTTTGCCACCCCGGGAAAAAAATGGAAAATGTCGCCTCTCTCTCCAAAGCAAAACATTATATGTATAAGTCTTAAAAAATACAAAATAATTCGAAATTAAGGACATAATTAACTGTTATTTCAAACGTGTAAATTGTAAGAGAATTAAATATCCCATTTCATCAAGCGAATTTCTTCGGAAAAGAATCTACTGGTGATGAAATTTACAAGCCTTTATTTTAACCTACAGTAAAAACACTCAAGTCTAAAATAAAACATCTCATGTGGCTCTATCAAAAACTTTTATTACCCCTGTCCCCTTTTGGACACCAGACATCTTAAGGGGGAAAGGAATGTCCATGGTGACCCCACTCATGGATGGAGAGAAAGTTGCTAGTGAAAAATGTGTAAACATATCAAATTTAGATGATCTAAGATATACTCCCGCCTCGAACCCATCAAGTTTCAACATAAAAGAAAGTTGACATTAAACATACAGATATGTTCAATGAAATACCAAATCCCCACCCAGTAATATTTAAGAAAATATATCAATTTTTTTGTAACAATTTTTTTTTTAATTTGATCCAAATGCCGCCCTGAACAAGGATCCAGTTTGTCCGGTCCTAGAGCCACCCCTGCCCCCATGTAGATTTATCATGCCCCCCAGGGTGGGCGCCCCACAGGTAGAGTAACGCTGGGTTAAGATTAAACAATATATACCTTAATTTTCCATTGGTATTCATACATAACCACATCACAGTTTATCAGTTTTTCGAGTAATAAAACACTTTCCCTAAAGGATTTGACAGTAAACAAAAGATCCAAAAAGCCTTCAACTGCCTCTGGCATGATAAACTGATCTTTAAGCTGGTGCACTACAGTTTTCTTCCTTATCGAATCTACATCATAAATAACCAGTGACGAATTTAGAAGCGGAGCAATGGGGCTGTTTTCTTTGTTTTTCCACCTGAAATTCTACACCTGTTTGGTATCAATCTCCTTTTTTTTTTCTATAAGTGGCAATACTACTTTCTGATTGTACAGACCGGAAAAAGTTTCCTCTGTTTTAGTGATTCCACTCGTAGAATTGACGAGGTTGAAAATATCGACTAGTTCTTCATGGTTTTGATTGTTGTATTGAAAGTATTGATTTATCGGTGAAACCTGGTAAAACTTCCTTTAACAATCTCGGGGCGCAAACCACAACCAGTGCGACTTTTGGTAGCTTAAGCACATAGTACTCTTGTCTAAAGTTCTTGTAGCATTCAGTGTTTCTTTTACAGTCTACGTTATTTTGAAAAGCAATGGTTTAAAAATAATAAAAACAGACTTGCGTTTAATACATCAAGAAGAAAATCAGAATTTGCCACATAGCTCAATTTGACATGGTTTATGGCACCACGCCAAACAGCTACTTATTTAAAAAAATTTCCGGTAAATTTTTTTTTCTTTGTGTACATTAGTTCATGACAAACCCAAGAAAACACAAAGCCCCAACAATGACAAGAAATACATTCGTGTTTTATGTCTTAAGGTCGAATTAAATGGGTGAGTGAGTGAGCGAATTTTTGCGTCGCACTATTCAGCTACTCGGGAGCTTTTGGTGACGGACCTTGTAATTTTAAGCCACAGTTAAGTGACGAGGACGACACCTGAGCTGGCTCCTCCTCTCTCAACTTCCACTCCACACCAACGGGAGGACGTTTAAGCCTCAACATGCATTTACGCCTCTGCATGGCGGATCTTCAGTGGTACAGGTTCGAACCCATGACACCCCATCTACGGTTCCGTTTCCTTGATCACTAGGCTACCACGACCACCGAATTAAATAGGGGTAGAATGATTGTTCGAAGAGAACTTTTTACAATAGGTTTTTAGTTTATAAAAATATATGGATGAAATATACATATGCCATTACTTTAGAGATTACGGAAATTTATAATGTTCCTCTACGATAATAATAATAATAAAAAATTAATTTTTCTTAAAAATATCAAAGCTACAATTATAATCATCATAAATCTTTCTAAATCCGTGATGAAATAAAATATTTCTAGCATTTCAAACTTGATGTTCTAAATATCTGCGAATGATAATGGTAAAACGAATTGTGCTAACTTGATATTTATGTTTCAAAATAATTTGCTTTAAATATGATTTTACAACTAAATTCGAAAATTATTTTGTAGATATAATTCTTTTACGTTTAATTGAAAACCCTTTTAATTCTAGAAGGAACTGAAAAAAAGTACAAGGAATAAGATATTACAAATACCATTTCGAAATTAAAATTTTTTTAAAAATTCGAATGCAAGAGAAATATATGTATTTTCAACATTTCAGTGTTAAAATAGATATATAAGAGTTAATTACAGAGCTTTACAATTTTAAAAAATACTAAATTCTTATTCGCTTAAAATTTTGAAACAAGCAAGTTAACAGAAATCAGAATTTACCATATTAATTATTTCACAAAAATGTGTAAAATTTCTTTTAAACTAAATGATAAATTTTAAGTTTTATAAAATTTTAATATTACAAATTTTAATTAAATAAATCCACATGTTTTTGTACAAGTTTTACTGTATTTGGACAAAAAAAAAGTGTACTAAAATATATATATCTCACATTAAAATAAGTATTAAATGATATTTAGCTGTTACTAATACCTAATCACTGATAATTTAATTATACATCTTAGTTAAAAAGATACGTCCCTATTTTAAATACTTCTAAACAGACAATTTTATTTTACCTGTACCATGACTTAATTCTATAAATAATGTCGCCATCTAAATTCAACCAGTTAATGGTACTAAAACTAACGATTCTTTTATCATCAACGCTGCAGTAAAACAAAAAAGTTGGTACAAGTTGTATCTTCCGATTTTTATTGGATTGAAATGTTGAAAGCGAAATACAACCCTTCCCATACCTCAGAAAAGGTTGCAAAAAGAGAATTAGCAAAAAAGAGACACTTTTATCACGCAATTTTTATTTTCGTTCAGTAAAAAATCCGTTTATTTTTTCATGATGATTTCTGGATGGATAACTTTTCTACAGGCTACGTTGTCTTTTCTAAATCTTGCTATGGAAGTTGGCCCAAATCGAATCCCTTGAAGGGTGAGGAATCCCTATGTTCTTCAGCAAGAAACGATAGGAGAACAAGCAGAAAAACCACTGAAAAAGATTTTTGTGTATTACACAAAGAAAAATAATTGAGGTAAAAGAATTAATACTTTTCTTTTTAAAGTTTCATGTCCTAAATGGAGTTTTTTAAGTATCTTTTGCAAAAGTAACAAAGAATTGTGTGAATCTCTTTTGGATAAACAAATAATCCGGATTCTCTGATAAGTTTGGTCCCATAATCAAAAGTAGTGAAAAGAAATAACATGATAATGAAATGTTCATTATCACGTGTTCCCAACATGATAATCATTCCCAACATGTGTAACTACAGTCCCACTAACACGGTTCTCCTATCTAAAAAAAAAGCTCCGAAGGGATTTCGATACAGGGCCCACTCAAAACTAGCTACGTCAATGGCTTGAAGTCTATTTATCGAAGTTTGGATGCCGTAATATACGTATCTGTTTCTCAGAACCTTAAAATTTCTACGACCGAGTAATCCTATTGGTATTAAAGTATTTGGTCTCGCAAACATTACTCCTGCAATGTTTTCATATATAGAACACAATGGTACATTGGAGTACAAAATTGAGAAAATTTGCACATTTAGTCGAATCTTTCATAAGTACAGAGAACACAAAAGGTAAAATTAATGTTTCTAATTAAAGGCGGAATTTTTAGGGACGATTGCTTAAGAGTATACGCGCGTGTGGATTGTGCATTTAAAAGTAATGCTCTGTAAGCACATGGGCTAATCACACTCCATTCATTTATGTGCCTCGGTGACTTTTTTTACGTCTTTTTTGCGACGTTTACTAAAATTAAAAAATAAACTATTAAACTAAATAATCCTCAACTTTTGTATCAGGAATTGATATTGCAAATTGTTAGGATATTTGTGGTAGAGTAGTTACAAATACAGATTGTTACAGTTTTAAATATAATATTCGGATATTTTTGTGCAACTTTGGAGACAATCTAATGACCTGCTAAGGTATGCATTGAGCAAGAGCCACAATAATCACTGAATATCAATATTTGTCCATTAAAACGAAGCATAACAGAAGTACGTCGCCCAACCGGTATAGTGGTTAGCGACGCTGACTGCGATGCCGAAGGGACTGGGTTCAAATCCTGGAGAAGACATGGATGTTTGTAAATGTTTAGTGCCTTTGCGGCATGGGGGTACTCTAAATAGCCGTCGAACCGCAAGTCCTCTCGTGTGGTTGGTGGAAGGGGAAGAGAGGTGGAAGGCCCCTGACCACCCTCAGGGTTTCCTCCTTCTAAGTTGGGGTGGAACCCAGCAAAAACGTACTGTCACCTGCATGGTGCTTAAGGCTAACGATAGGCGTAAATTCTAGCCCTTAGCCGCGATGAATTTCGCGGGCCTCGACCTGACTCCATCAGGCAGGTAGCATTAGTCACAACACACGCATAACAGAGGTACAACTGTTTTCAGCCGTCTCAGAAGCTTCATATGGCTACAAAAATCCAAACTCCAGAAGGCTATATGACATAGATCTGTTTGCAAAAAGACCCGCTATTCGTATCCTTGCAAATAGAAGAGGCTATTTAGCGTGGGAAATGAACATCACAAAATTGTAGCAGAGATCATTGAAATCGTTATGTTCACTGATGAGTCCAAATTAAGCCCAACTTCTGATTCTTGAAGTATCTTCTCTCGTCAAAAGGAACCCACTTCATATTCTTCAGCATTTGAGAGAGACCTTTTGGGCTTGTGATACCCATCATACTGAAAGATGCACAGGCCTCAAAGTCTTTGATAGGGGCTCTGTACCTTCTATAAGATATATGCAGAAATTTCTCTTGAAGGCCTGTGCTGTATGCAAAATAAGGGTCCACTTGCAACCCTTTTAAGTTGACAGTATATAGCATAAGCTGATAAATAGTCGAACAAATGATAACTCGTAATAAAGAAATGGGAATAACTCAGAAAAACCAACAAATGCTTTTCGACTAAATGAAATTAATTATTGTATATAGGAATAGGTCTAGGCCTCTTGCCGTTGTTATCAGTGCGTATATTGTTTGAAATTTTCAGATTTTTGGAGAATATGTCCGCATGTTGCATTTAATGATTAAAATTACTCGGATCTCGATCTTGTTGAGGACAAGTCAAGAACAAGATGAGGTTCGCCAATTGCCATGAGGCTCTGGGCCTCGGATCAGTTGGGTCGTGCTTTAAAACATCCCTAGGTAAAGGGTGTTTTATTTTTAGAGGTATAGAACTTTAAATTACAATAAAACAACGATGTATCATTCGATTGACATCAATTTTTTTTATTCGAAAGATAATCTTGTGGCATTACATTTTAAATATGATTTCTGGCATATGACTGCCACGGCTGGCTCGGATGTAGTCCAATCTGGCCTTCATCGTTTTTGAAGAAGTACGGATCAATAATTCCACCAGCCCATAAAGCGCACCAAACAGTCAGTTTTTCTGGATGTAACGGTGTTTCGACATACACTTGTGGATTAGCTTCACTCCAAATGCGGCAGTTTTGTTTGTTGACGTAGCCATTCAATCAGAAGTGCGCTTCATCGCTAAACAAAATTCGCTTATGAAAATCGGGAATACGTATTCCGCACAGAGAGAGAGAACCATTATTTTCGAAATAAAATTGCACAATTTGAAAGCGTTGTTCAGGCGTGAGTCTATTCATGATGGATTGCCAAACCAAACTGAGAATAAATCACTTGACAGCTGTTAAATCGGTCGCCATCTTGGAAAGTAATGCCAACTTAAACTTCTATACCTGGGGAAAAAAACTCTTTATATGGGTGAAATCTCTAAGTTCGCCTTCTCAATGAGATACAGTTGCCCCTAATTTCATTTTTTACGAGTGTACACATAGGGCTCATCTAGCCGATTAGTTTCAGGAAAAATGAGAATATGCGTGGAATGTGGATTGTCAGCTAGATTATCAAATCTTAACTCTATACAGCATATTTGGGATGCTCTTAAATGGACAGTAGGAATTCATCTTCCTCCTCTGAGAAGCATTCAGAATCTGCAAATTGAGTTTCCAGAAGACCAACTGTCACAAGGCTATTAGACTATAATTTCCAGCTTGAATTCACTTCGCGTAATAGTTCTATAATTGTAAAGAGGGAACAATACTTCCCATTTTTTTTATTCCATCTTCTAACCTTATTTAGACTTTCTGCTCTAATAAACTGTATACACTATCATGCGTGTGCTCCAGAACCCTGTTGAACGGATGTTTTTGTATTATATTATCTTTTGAATAGAGATGCAAAGATTTCTTGAGACCCTGGGCCTCTATGAAAAAGGTGGCCTCACCTACGACCCAGTTAAGTGAACAGATATTGTCAGATACTCGTACAAATAAATGACCATGATTTACAACCTCACAAACCCCGACTGCCATTTTTTAACTAAAGGAGTAGTGATGGTGTATAACGGTAGACCTAGGATTAGATACGGACGAGGGACATGACAAAACAAAGCAATCTTGCCACTATTACTGTTTGATATATAATTCGAAATTCCCAGATTTTCGGAGAATATCTAGGAGAGTAACATTTGACCATTAAAATTATTCGGATCGCGATCTCAATGAGGTCGAGTTGAAAGAGACGAGAACTTTCCAAAGATTGAGGCCCTGGGCCTCTTTAGCCATTGCATTAAAACACATCCATAAGGTTGCGATTACATATCCAATTCCAATACAAAAAAAATTATATCCATTATTCCTGAATATAATCATTTGAAAAAGTTAAAATTCTTATAATTTTGAAAATACCAGTATATATATCCTCGTTTCTCTTTTGGGAGTTTATTTGGGACTAAATCCCTAAAATCAGTTGTAAAATAAGACTTATCTAATCATATACCGAGAATTTATGGCATAAAATCTTTCCACAGAATCATACGTTATAAACAACAATTAAGAATCATTCTGTATCTATTGTCAAAGAAACTACACAAGTTGTTTTAGACTTTGTAAGCTAAAAGACCCGATTTGCGATCCTCTTATTGAAGTATGAACGTACAGTGGTACAAACAATTGAGGATACACCTTACTTTTATTTGATAAATCCAACTTTCAATCGAAATAACACATTAACTAGAAGTGCAAACGTGTTTTTATTTTCACACGTAACAAGAGGGTTAATTTACAGTAAAAATAACGAATATCAACAAAAAAATACCTAAAATTAAAAATTTCACAAGTATTTGAAATAAACATAGGCAGATCTTTACCTCAAAAAATTGAGGATACACCAATGAAATGTTTGTTTAACTACCGCTAGATTTTTTCTGATTGCTACTATAATAGCCTAAGTTTGGCCAATTTTATCTTAAACTTTTTCGACTGCTACTTTTGTCTTTTGAAGTTGGTTATGTGAATTTAAAGTCGCAATTTTAAATGGAAAATGGGTCCTCGGAGAGAGACCAGTATTGATGTAAGAAAATTTATATTAAGGTTATATAAGAAAGAAAATCTTATCGTGAAATAGATGAAATTGTCAGTAGAAGCCACTCGTGTGTCCAAAAAATCATTGGAAGATTTAAAAGCGATGGATTAATTGAAAATAAAAGTGGAAGAGGAAGGAAAAGTATTCTGAGTGATGTAGCCAAAATGAAAGTTTTGAAAGATATCAAGATTGATCCTAAACTAAGTGCAGTCAAACTAGCTGTAGAAACTTCTCGAATAATGGGCAGAAGTTAAGTGCTGAAACTGTGAGAAATGTGATTAGACATGTTGGATATAGCAGTAGAGTAGCTAGAAAGAAACCCTTCATAAGCTTACAAAATCAGAAAAAGCGTTTTGAGTTTGCAAAAGCTCATCAATTGAAGACAGATAACTTTTGGAAGAAAGTTATATATAGTGACGAATGTAAATTCAACATTTTTGGAAGTGATGGCTGTCGCACCGTTTGGAGAAAGCCGAACACCGCTTTGGATCCAAAAATTTTACGTCCTACAGTTAAACATGGTGGTGACTTCGTCATGGTTTGGGGTTGTGTGGCTTCAAATGGGGTAGGAAATTTAGTTTTTATCGATGGCGTGAGTGAGTGAAGATTAACGTCGCACTGTTCAGCTGCACGAGGGCTTTTGGCGACGGACCACGTAATTTTGAACCATGGTCAAGTGACGTGGACGACACCTGAGCTGGCACCCCCCTCTCCTAACTACCACACCACACCAACGGGAGGACGTTTCAGCTCTCGACAGATTTAACGTGCATCGCTGCCCTACACGGCGGGTCTTTAGTGGTACTGGGCTCGAACTCGTGACAAAGCCAGCCACGATCCGATGCCTATACCACTCGGCTACCGCGGCCACTTTTATCGATGGCATAATGGATTATAAGCTTTATATAGATATACTCAACAACAATCTTAAAGGAAGTGTAAAAAAAATTGGGTTTAGATGGGAATTTTATTTTCCAGCAAGACAACGACTCCAAATATACGGCACGTAATGTCAAAATGGGGTCTTTTTCATTGTAAACAGCAATTGCACACACCACCACAGTCCCCTGACATCAATGTCATAGAAAATTTGTAGGCCACACTCGAAACAGCGGTCCAAAAACACCAAATTAGGAACAAAGCCCAAATAAAGCAAGTGTTACAAGAAGAATGGGATAAAATATTTCCAGATACCACCAAAAAATTGGTCGAATCGGTACCAAGACGTTTGGAAGACATTATAAAAGCCAAAGGACATGTAACCCACTGTCTTTGTATGTGATATGTCACACAAATTTCATTGGTGTATCCTCAATTTTTTGAGGTAAAGATCTGCCTATGTTTATTTCAAATACTTGTGAAATTTTTAATTTTAGATATTTTTTTGTTGATTTTCGTTATTTTTACTGTAAATTAACCCTTTTGTTATGCGTGAAAATAAAAATACGTTTGCACTTCTAGTTAATGTGTTATTTTGATTGAAAGTTGGATTTATCAAGTAAACGTAAGGTGTATCCTCAGTTGTTTGTACCACTGTATGTCATAATATATAGTTCCTAATAAAATTTGAAGTAAAGGCCCCGGAGATTTTGAAGTATGCATTATATTTCACAAGAATTACTTATATAATGTGTATATAAATTTAATAAGACGGTTTACCTTCTGAGAAAATTAACTGGCGCAATCTTCAAGAGTTATTGCGTAGTTTCTATACCGCAAAATTTAACTAGCCCTCCTGAATCCCGAGATAAGGGCTTAATACCAAAATCTTTTACTGTCATATTTTGAATTTTACAATTGATGATTAAAATGATATCATTCTTTAGTTTTAGTTTTTTGCCAAGTTTTCTTGGTCACAATCTTTGTGTTTCCGTGATCTTGTTTTGAATTTGAGTCCTGATTCAACCAGAGATTTTCATTGACGTAGTAGTTTCGAAAGGGAATGGGGGTGTCAGCTGAGGTGCATTCACGTCCCTTTACCGAGGTTCACAATTGCGAGATCCGTTGCCAATAGTCCTTGTGTTGCTTCTTAGTACGACGTTAATAAACACTCCCTTACATGAACCCGAGGTACCCAGTGATCTTTTTCCTTCCGAAGAGGTTTACTGTCGTCGTAATCATGGGTGATGCGCCATCGGAATCCTCTTACAATCCTTCTCTATATTTTCGATATTCTTTCTTTTCATACAATTGACTCATTCTTTTCCGATTTACGTCCAGACCACAGATACATATAAATTATTTACACGATACTCCAATTTTGATTTTGTTTTTCTGTTAATTCATTCGTGTCATCTTGGCAGCCGAATGGTCATCGCCGTGTTCGTGACCGTCGTTATCCAGTAATGGGTTCGAGTCCTAGAGCCACTGAAGACCCGTCATGTAGAGAGAATATGATGCATGTTAATTCCATCGAGGCTCAAAAGTTCGGAAAGTAGTGGTGCCTGTTTAGGTGTCGCCCTTGTCACTTGATCGAGGTCAAATATTACAAAATCAAATCAAAACTATTTCGTTAGTGTACTTTTTTTTCAGTATCACATGGCTCAACAACCCGTAAGGAGGAAAATGGTGTCCTAAAAACACCTTTTGGTCCTCACTTTTTTGCAGACGGGTGGCAGGAGTAACCTCGTTTCTATCAATCTTGTGATAAGTCTCTGTGGGGTTTTGGAATCCCGAAAAAGACTTTGTAGGGATAGGCTGCAGTTAAGTGATACCTTGGGTTCTCTTATCTGATCCTTCAAAATTATTATACATGCATTCCATGGTGACCTCTAGATAAGCTCCGAGCCCCTAGCGTTTGCCATTTGGGTGGTACACTGCCTCCCTTATTATACTCCATAAGGGGGAGGGAGGGATTGATTTGATTTTTTTATTATTATCATCGCCCTTTAAAGCTTCAATTGGGCTATTGGTGACGGACTTCTTGATTTTGAACTTCAGCCAAGTGACAAGGTCGACACCTGAGTAGGTACCACACTTTCCTACTATGATAAGTATGATGACTTTTAGTCATGAAAGATTTAACGTGGATCATTCTCTCTACACGGTAGTTCTTTAGGGATATCAAGACTCATCCGCCACGATTTCGTAACCATGGCCACTCGGCTACGATCTGTAAGGCTAACTTCATTTCGGTAGATGGGCATCCATTAACAAATCCTTTTAACTGTTTCTCACTTATTTTTTTATTTAATTTACTAGTCATAATAAAGGATATCTGCTTATAAAATTTAAAATTATTTCCTAAATTTTAATAATCCTTCATTTCCCACGCTGTTTTCGTATCTATTACCTGTCCGTATATGATATATCTGGTTTCCAAAGAAACTTGGTTTTCCTCGTCAGAATTCTCTCTTCGTCATCTATTTTTATTCTCTGTTTTTCTTCAAATAGCTGAAATGCATCCCTGAGCTACTAGATTAAACATAAACAAGTTTTTTAATTCACAGCGATCGGTAACAATCCACCCGAGTGAGGATTTATTAACATCACCCTATAAAGCCATAAGAGTGTTATTGGCGACAGACCTCGTTATTTTGAACTATTATCAAGTGTCGAGGATGACACATGAACCAGCACCCCACTCTCCTAACTTCTACATCATGACTTAAGGCCTCCTGTCATGCTACGACAGGTCTTTAGTGGCCATAGGGCTTGAAATCATGACACACAGCACACAAGTCCGTGACTATGACATTAGACTCCCGCAGTCAAAAATATCCAGCCAAAGAAAATATTTAAAGAAAAGAGGGAAATGCGCCGTTTTCAGAGACTTCTACGGATTGCATAAAATTCCAATATTCATCTGATCCTATTATACAGGGTGTTTCTAAAAGAATATAGGTGTTTTAACGCTTTATAGCATTTAATGCACGTAACTTATAAGTATAATTCATACATCGAATGTAAGAGCAACTGAAAAAGATTTGTTTGCTGGCACGTGTGTGCATACGCAAGAAACCCCTGTTATTTTTTTCACCTTCTCCGCCGATCAGCGCGCTAGTAGAAAAATGGCGACTAGTGAACAGAAAGCGTTTTATCCAGTTTGCAAAGAGAGAATTATTATTGTGCAGCTAACATTTCATATTTTCAGTTGTGAACAACGAGACTCGCCTAAATTGAGTGTTTTTTATGCCATATCTCGGCGGAAAGTGTATGGGCCTTTCGTTTTCGGAAATCCAACTGTAACTGGTTCTACCTATCGTGATATTCTGCAACTATGACTATTTCCTCAGTTGGAAGAAAGTGGACAAGATAACTTCATTTGGTAGCAAGATGGTGCACTATCTCACTGGCATCTCTCAGTTCACAATTGGTTGAACGCTGTACCCGACCAATGGATATGCCGCAAAGAGCCTTACGATAAAGCTTGTTTCGCGCGGCCTCCACGTTTTTCCTATCTGACACCATGTGATTTCTATCTGTGGAGGTTCATTAAGAATTATGTGTACGTACCTCCGCTACCAGGTGACCTTCCAGACTTAAGACACAAAATTGAAGCAACTGTTGCAAGAATTACCTCAGTTACACTGAATAAAGTTTAGGATGAACTCACCTATCGACTTTATGTGGGCCTCACATTTGTAAGCAAAACTGTTTCAGTTACTCTTTTATTCGATGTATGAATTATACTTGTAAGTTATATGTAATATTATAAAGTGTTAAAAGACTCGACATTTATTTAGAAACACCTTGTATATACGTAGAAAATGTATCGTGCCAGGCATCCAATATAGTGACGCTGACTGCTGTGCCATAGGAATTGGGTTCGAATGTCGGACAAAGCATGGATGTTTGTAAATGTCTTGGGTCTTTGCGGTATGGGGAGGAGGGTATTCTAAATAGCAGTCGAGCCGCAAGTTCTCTCGTGAGGTTGGTGGAAGGCCCCAGACCACCCCCAAGGTATTCTCCCTCAAAATTGGGATGGAACCAGTGACTTAGCGGGGGAGGGGTGTGCAAAGGGTGTCATGACCCCGGGCGGCATATGAAAAGAGGTGGCGGCAAGCACCACGATATTTAAATTCAAAAAATAATTTAAAACTCCAAATCACGCTCGTGCGACGAAATTGACGGAAACGAGTGAAAGCCTTAACACACGCACAGATGCAGGAAGTTTATTAGTCGCTATGCAATTGCATTCGTTTTTATGTCGCTTAGGCTTCTGGTAACCTGTACTATGTGAAGTTAATGATGCTCAAAATTATTTGTAAGCAGAGAGACTAAATATTCATCAATGTTCTTAAATGCGTGCTTTACAGACCATATTAGAAGCAAAACGATAGGAATTTGTGGATGACGCTTTAATATATGCTACAGATTTATGTGAAGAGCTTAAAATTTCTTTTGAATCCCCCCCAAGACGGAAGTAAAGATGTTCAGTTATCGTACGAAGATGACTTGAGGCAAACAAGGTTTTCTTCAATAGACTGAGTAGCTACTGAAATTCGAAAAGATTCCAACAGTTGCAGAGCCTAGCGCAAAAATATGCTTTTTTAAGGCTGAAGTGATATTGAGCATGGAAGAACTTAACTTAGATCAAGAGCTCCTCAAGATATAAATAAAGAATTCCAACTTGAGCGTGTACATCTACAAGCTTTGGTAACAGCCACAGACCCAGGCTGTAAAAAAAGAACTCCAGCTCTCTGGATTTATTAAAATATATATTATTGAGTCCAAACTTTAAGAAGGCTTACCAAACATTGTCATAATGAGAATTTTTTTAACATCTGCCATCAGTAATGTCAGTTGCGAGAGAAACTTCTTTATATAAGCTAAAATTAATCAAAAATTATCTCAGATCGAGGCTAACAAATTTACCTATTCTGGCAATTGAACATGCCATACATATTGATATTGAGACTTGTATAAAAGGTTTTGCTATGAAAAAAATACGAAAAGTGTATTTTTCCTCCTCCCTTCCTCAGTGGCACGACAGCCCATGATGGGCCTTCTCAAGAAGCCTTTTCCACAGGTCAGCTTTCTTCAATTCCTAGTTCCCAAAACTAGATGTTTTTCTAGGCCATCAATCCATCAGAGATTTGGCCTGCACCTTCTTCGTGTGCATATTGGTTGAGCATTGAAGACTTTTTTATTCGCTATATTTTGATGAAGTTGACAATGTCGGATTATTTCTCTGTACAAAGACCGAATATTCCAAAATCCTATACTCAAGTAAAGTGTATTTTTAATCAATAAAAAAATTCAAAGCTGCTTTTTTTTACTTTTACTAATTTTCTTGATTATTGATTAAAATAGAGAGGCGACAAATTTTCGGTCGGCGAAAGCTCACGCTACGCCACTGGGTGGAACCGAGCCAAATCGTAATGTCACGATGTACAAAGCTGCGGCTAACGACAGGCATACAACTAGCCTCTTGCTACAATGAATTTCGTGGGCCTTGATTAGATGTTACTGTCGATCAGGTGGCATAAGTAACAACACATGTATCATTTTTAGAATACCACAACAATCAATTTTTTGAGTTCAATTGCTTGCTCTGAGTCATAAGTACGAGTGAATAGAGATTTTATGTTCTAGATTATATAAAGAGGTTATGCCATTGCCTTTATCATCCCTCTTTTAGAAAAGTCAGTTCCCGTTTAACAGCCATTGCAAATTGTCACACACCTGTTATGATAATTGGGATTTGTTTTGTATTGCAATAAAACTGTGTTTACTGTAACTGTGAAGATAGGTTCTCTCATGGCTACTTTGACTTTATATATATATTTGTTATTGTACTGTGTGTATAAGGTAGATGGCGATGAGCCATTCATATAACTTTTTTAATGTGGTAATTATGCATAAATAAATAGTTCTTTATACAAGGTAATATTCTCATTGAATCTTTAAAGAACATGACATAAAGAGCCTGATTTTTACAAAGAAACATTTCATATAAAAAATAATTGAGAAAAAGTGCTATTTTATATGCAGCAGATTCCTAAATAGAAACACCAGTGGTATACACAGACCTCTCTTTAGACGAAAGCGAAAACACCAAAGAGGATTCTCTATGGTAAAAATTAAACATTTGTTGGTCTTTGCAGGGTTTGAACCACCTCCTTTGAGTACGCTATTGTGGGAAACATAAATCTTGTCTTTAAACTGAAGTTTAGTATATTCCTCTCACAGGAAAATCAGTCTCTCTTATCCCAATTTTTTCATTCCTTTAATTTTAAAAATATTTTTTCATGGAAATACATTTTTTAAAAGTACAGTCGCACCCTGAATCACCAAACTCCTATTTAACGAATAAAAATACCTTGAAATAAATTATTTCAACAGCTGAAATTTTTTTTAATAGTTCGGATGAGAAAAAATTGGATTTCTTTTCAAATGACACATCCTTTTTGCCCGAAACAGAGACTTTTCTTGTGAGTAGCAAATTTCGACAGGAAAGGGTGCAACCCATTATTAGACTTTACAAGTGCAGAAGAGACATGAGTGTAACCTATCGCATAAGTTTTGAATAAGACAGGAAATTTCGCTCTTACCTCATCCCACAACACAATGCAGGAAATATTTGAGTAGCAGTTCTTAAACTTTCAATCACCATGGCCCGATGTCGTGGACCCCAAGATTTTGAAAACCCTTCCCTGAAAAAATCTATTCTTGATCGAAATACATGTGTTCTAGTTATTTTTCATTGGTTACAATTTAGTGATCTAGTCTAGGATGACACATCTTTCAATTTTTTTATGAGGTCTATCTAAGAGGGAAATCTTAACATTAAACGAAAGACCTCTGCAGACCCCCAGTAAAGGGCTGGGGACCCCAGGGGGTACGCTGACCAGTTTAAGAACCACAGACTCAGAAATTTTACTATTTGCTCTCTTTCTAAAGAGAAGTTAAGTTAATTATACATACAGTTTTGCAAAAAATTTGGATTGATTTGTCGAAGCCAATGAATTGTGATTCTGATGCAGAAATCAATAATGAAACTCCTATCAAACCTGTTACATTTTCTAATACTTCACTTTGTTTGGAAACTGTGAAAACATACCTTATGCAGCAGAATGTAAATGACACAGTATTTTCTTTTCTGTATGAAGTTGAAAAAGATTTCTTTCGAGTCAGAAATCAAAAAGATTGTAACATATCTATTATTAAGTATTTTAAAATTTTCGATTAACTGTCCAATAATAATTTGCTAATACTATTTTTTAGCTGCTGTATAAAAAGTGTGCAATTTCAAACTATCGATATTTTTAGTGTAGTTGCTTCTTAAAAAATTTCCAAAATATAAGTGCAAAAAATTTGTACTGTTTTGGATATATTTGGACTGATATACACTCATGGACGAAAAAAATTAGCACACCAAGGAGTCCTCAAAATGAAACGAAATTTTACATACGTAATGACTACTTTGATATCAGTAAATGATTAGAAAATCTAGAAAAAGAATAATTTATTTCAGAGAAAAAGGCAAAAGAACGGAGGATTTAATACCCTGTTGAACCCCCTCTAGCGCAAATGCATGATGCAATACGATTGGACATTGAGGCATATAAGTTCTGTATGATGTCTTGAGACATTTCATTCCATATTTGCTGTAACCTTGCCTCTAGTTCGTTCACACTCGTGGGATGCCCAACTGGCTGTCCCAAATGATCCCAGATATGCTCCATTGGAGACGAATCTGGGGATCAGGCAGGCTAAGGAAGGATAGTAACAGTACGGAGACAAGTCTTGTGACACCTTCACCGTGTGAGGTCGAGCATTGTCTTGTTGAAAAATGGCTCCTGGGAGCCGTTGCATTAGTGGCAACACATGTGGTTGCAGGATGTCATGGACATACCGCTGGGCTGTCATGGATCAATACTAGGGGTGACCATGTATTGTAGGCAATGGCACCCCATATCACATCAGCTGTGGGAGCAAAGGCAGGATTGAAGCGTTCACCACGGGGTCTTCACACACGAACCCGATTGTCATCACAGCTGAGATTGAATCTCGATTCGTCGCTAAAGACGATGTGGTTCCATTCAGCTGCAGTCCAGTTTCCTCGTGTGCGGTACCACTCCAAACGGAGGCATCGATGGGTGGGTGTCAAGGGCAGCACATGTAATAGGAGCCTTTGTATGATTCAAGGAGACACAGGGACTCCTAATGAAGGTGCTACATGTGCCTAGATGAAGCAGTTGGCTGTACACATGCGTTTCTTATGATGTGGCGGTCTTCTCGATGAATGGTCTGTCAATGGCGTCCTGAGCCTGGTCTTCGTGTAAATGACATCTCTCGGATCCAATGGTCCCAACACCTCATCACAACACAATCAGAGCGGCCTAATTGATAAGCTACTCGCCTAGCCGACCACCCAGCTTCCATCATGTCGATGATTCTCCGCCCCCCACAAACTACGACAGCTGCTCATATTGTCTTCGAAAACCGCGTAATGGCATGTCTATGTCAGCCTCTTCCTTTGTAAACGATTCAGCACACTCAAACAAAGTTTGGTTACCTGTTTTATACTCCACAGAGAACGACTTTAAACGCCCTCTACTGGCTATATGTAAATCACAATCACGCTGCATTTCTAATCATTTGCAAATCTCCCCAACATGTACCCCTTCATGCCAAGTTTCGTTATGATCCCGCAATTATTTCTTGGTGAGCTAATTTTTCAGTCCATGAGTGTATTATGACTAATCCTAAATTACCAATTAGAATGTTCAGCCCTGATGAATTCATTAAATTGTGGTTCGACTGTATTTCCTTTCATCATCTCTTATCAATTAATTCTATAATTTGATACTTTTGTCATAAATCACTTCCAAACACTATGAATGTATATACAAAAGGAAATACTATAAATATGAAAACAAAGTAAACATAAAAGATTATATATATATATGATAGCTTAATATGTTGATTATAATTTTTATTTTATTTTCCAATAGATTATAACATCATGAATGAATATGTTACTTACTGCACTTTGCAAATTTTTCAGTAATCAGTGCAATAAAGTTGATTTAAAATTGAACAAATTTAAATTAATAAAATTTTTTAAAATGTAAAATTCTAATAAATGAAAATTTAGAAACAAATAAATAAAATATGTATGCAAAAAAAAAAAAAAAAAGATTATAAAAAAAACTAAATTATTGTAAGTAAGTTATTTTACATAAATTTTGTAATTGTTTTAAATATACATGTTAGAACTTGAATGAGGGAAAACTAATGTTACCACCTGACCTTTTATATAAAGGAAATTTCAAACAAATAAAACACTTTAATTATAATGTACTCATATTTCATAACTTTAAACTTTGACTATTATAAGTTTGTTTTTTAAGCTTAATTACAGTCAGTTTAAATTTTTTTTAATAATTAATATTTTATATTGTAATTTTAAATTATTGGTAGGCAACAAGCCTTAATCTTTATTTTGTGCATAAGAAGTTGCATTTGTAATTTGGGGAATTTGATCAAGTTTCAAGGCATCATGAATATAATGTACAAGGTCACATTCTTGAACTGCAGTAAAAGTTGTCAGTGCTTCAGTAATCACAACATTACTAACTTGAATTTCCTTCTTCTTCATAATTTGTCTATAAAAAAAATTACCATTAGTAAAGATAAGTTCCTAAAAACAAAACTGAGAATTTGCAACGATTTTGAAATATATTTTAATATAAAAGGACAGATGCACAGAGTTATTCTCCAAGTTATTTTCATTGATACAGAAATAATGTCTATCAAACAGAAAATTACTTCAAGAATTTAATATCGTAATGTAAGGGGAAAGCACTATATTTAAAATAAGTCACAATATGTTTTACCACTTTTTTTAGGGAAATATAGCATCATGAATCATAAATATAGTCTTATTGAAGAGATCAGAAAACTATAACAAGATCACTCAGTGATCAATCTGATGAAATAAGCAATGATGAATTTAAAAATTAAATCACTTATCTAATTCTAATGCTTTGGGATGTATTTCCTAATCAGAACACAAAACTGTTTATTCTTTGAGCTGTTAAATATCGAACTTCCTAAGATATTACACACCTCCTTATGAAAATTTAACAATAGACGAAGAGCTTGAACTTTTCTGTTCTAAGTGCGCATTCAGACAATATTTAAGATAAAAGCAAAGATAAGAGGGGGGGTGATGTTTTATGTCACAAAACACCTTACATTTACTCCGCTTTAAGGTATAAAGGAAAGTCTTCTGATGAAGAAAGTGACATAAATCTGAAAAAAATATTTTGCACTTTGTAAAATCAATTGAGTGCACTGCTCTGAATGTTATAGTTGATGATTTTTTCACATACTACATTCTTATTTATGAAATATTGAAGTGAAGACTAACTGTTACCAGAACTCTTGAGCTAAAAAAAACAAAAACATTGTATTTCTCCTGAATTTTGAATCCACTTGACTGCAAATCATTGTTATTGTTGTTTAAACTTTAAAAGGATAAGATTCTTGTGTAATATGCACGTAAAAATAAAAGTGTGAGTTTTCTATCTACTTTGCTTTATGATGGAAAAGTTTCACAGGTAAAAAAGAAGAAAAAAAAATAGACATAATTTTGTTCCGTAATCAAACTAAAGGTGGAATAAATAAGATGGATGAAGTAACTGCCACTTACAATAGAGATTAAGATGGCTGGTAAGTTTATGTTATAATGTAACTGCTTTAGCTTCAATTGACTCTTTTGTTTTCATGCATGTAGATCCATCGCATGGTGGATGAAAGCTTTTCAAAAAAGTGTCTTTTTTCATGGTTAGGAAATTATCTTATAAGGAATCATAGAAATGTTAGAAGAAAAAAGAACATGTCAATAGCAATTAACGAGAAATTACTAGCTGCAAAAATGTTTGCCTAAGATGTCAGAACATCTGAATAGGGAAGAAATAAAAAATGTGGCCATAAGAAAAAAACTTATGACTAGATGTGCAGTATGCCAGAAATTTCTCAGCCAAGAGCATGTAAATATTTATGGCAAATCATGTTTAACACAGAAAACATTGGACATTATGAGGTAATGATAATGTGTAAATGAAAATGGTAACTATAACTCACAAATTATTTCATTTGTTTTAATATTTTCAAAATCTTATAAGGAATGAAGAAGCTGGTCAAAGGGAGGTTAAAATAAGAAAAAATGGGGATGGAATAGAAATGAACTAAAATATATATATACTTGTGTTACAATTATACATTGATGAGTTAAAACATTATGAACACCTCCCCCACCCCTTTTTTCAATGAACTCATCTGGATGACATGTAGACCACATGATTAAATGGAAATGGTATTTAAATGCTGCTGAGAAGGTAAAGAATCATTCTCACTCTTATTTCTCTGAAGGTTAGGAAAGACTGTTGATCTAAGCTAATTTGATAGAAGACAGATTGTAATGGCCTGAAGACTCAGAACAAGTATCTCCAAACTTTCACGACTATTAGGTTGTTCACGATCTTCCATTGTTAGTATTTATGCAAAGTGGATACATGATGGTGAAACCAGCAATAGATGCCAAGCTGTTGGACATCCATGTGTCATCAAAGAAAAAGGACGCCAGAGACTGTCCCACTTGGTAAAACAAAATCGGCACCAGACAGTGGCTCAGCTGACAGTCAACTTAAATGCAAATACAAATGCAAGAGTTTGGGAACATACAATTCAACAGACACTGTTGGATATGGGACTATGCAGGAGAGGTACTTGCGTACCTCTGTTGACAAAGTATCATTGCCAAATAAGCCTACAATGCACTTGAAAACATTGGAAATCTGAGACTAAGGAAAAGTAGAAGAGAGTTACGTGGTCGGATGAATACTGATTTCTCATTCATCACATTGCGTCAGAGTATGCTGTCTTCTAGGTGAACAGTTGCTCTTCCCATGTACAGCAGGTCATACAAAAGCTGGTGGTGGCAGTGTTATGCTTTGAGAATATTCCCATGAGCACTTCTAGGATTTTTGGACGTGGTAGGACACACTATGAATGAAACTTATGGGCTTTCTGAACATAATTGCAGAACAGTTACAACCATATATGGAATCTGTCTTTCCAAATGGGGAATTGGATCTTCCAGTGGGACAACACCCCACTTCACAAGGCTCAAATTGTGTTGGAGGGATTCAAGGGGCATAATGATGAATTCCAATTAATGTCTTGGTCATTTTACTCACTGGATTTTTATCTCATAGAGCACATTTGGACTTCATAGAAATGCAGCTCATAGATAAAAAAAAAACCATGCTGTAATATATTGAATTTGCACAACTGCTGTTTAGATATTTGTAGCAACTTGTCTCCAATTATCTACAAGGAGTTTGTGTCATCCATGCAAGGCGAGTTGCAGTTGTTTTGCAAGCTTAAGGTGTTGCAATGCCTTATTGAGTAGGTGTTCATAATGTTTTGGCTCTTCAGTGTAATTACTAATTATAAGTTAGAGTGAATCTTAACAAATTGAGTTGATTAGATGTACACAGGTAAAACATGGCATTTTTCAATAGAATAGGAAGATTACATACAGCTATTCATGGGATAACAATAAATCTGGCATAATCAGAATTATATGGTACAATTCATGGTTAAATTACTTGACTTTTCAGGTACACTTCATTTTAAAAAATGCAAATGATTCACTTAACCTTTAGAACTCGGCTTTATCTGAGGCAAATTTTCCCTTCCATTCGGCGCTTTCAGGTCTGAGAAGGAAATTTCTTTCCCCCATTGGAAGTCCTGCTTGACCATTTTTGCCACATGTGGTATTGTTAAGTTTCACACTTTACAAAGGGAAGAGAGAAGGGTTGCTGAATTGTAGTCAGGGATATTTTAGGAGTAAGGAAAATTGCAATGTTTGGCACATTATTATATCAAAATAGTTTTTTTTTTCTAAATTCATGGTACCCATTTTGAATTGAAGTGCTTGCAAACTTTCAAATGCATATTTTTGTTGTTTTTTCCTGTCTTTTTCAAGTAAATTCTGAAATTAAAATAGATATTTCCTAGAGTTTGATGTATAGCATTTCAGAAGTACTATGAGAGTAGAATTTATATGAACTGTTGAGCAGAAATCATCACACATAAATAAAATGATTATATTTATTACTTTTATTTCTTTCAATCGCAATGTTTTCAGGATTTTCTGATTGCTTAAAATGATTTACTATGAAACAAGGTTTTTATTGTATTCATTGCTTGTGAGTATGAGAAAATTATTACAGAAAGTTTAAAAAACTTTTTTGTTCTCAATTTTGTAAAATATTTTCATGTTCCAAAAAAAAGGTAAATAATCATTTAGCATTAAATACTAAGATATCATTAGAGTTGTGTATTACATAAATTCTTTTACAAAGTTGACAATCATATATCACTAAAATATATGCTCCAGAAAAATGTTAAAGTATTATTTAAATACGCCAATTATTTAATTCATATATAGCTTCTATAAACAAAGCTTCATGACAACACGCTCTGAGAGTACAATATAGTTCAATCATAAACTCGCAATAATAACGATGTTTGCAATTATATATATATGTATTGTAAAATAGGTAGTCATGTAGTAGCAATGTGTAGAACCAATTAAAAATCAGTTAAGATTATGTGTACACATTCTACCTTCGGTATAATTATTGCAGCTTATATATTTAACTACAATAATGAAAATCATGTTATAAAAATATCCACCCCACGTTTTCAAAATCATTCGACAAAATTTCCAACAGAAGGAAAAGTTTTAAGAAAATGAGTAGAACATTATTATACTAAAGATTTTATTTCACTATAAAATAAAACAGCTTACATATTTAAGTACAATAATTAAACCATGTAATAAAAAATAACTTACAAATTTTCAAAATTGTTCAACAAAATATGTACAAACTTTAAGAACAATATGTAGGGCATTTTTCTAAACATTTTATTTTTCTAATTGCCCTTTTAGTGCACGAAAAAAATAATAATTGTACTCCAAATATTTTGTGATCAATTAGATTTGAGTTTTTAGTAGCATCGCATTCTAAAGCAATATAAAAGATACTGGGGATGAACCTAAGAAATCTAATCCTCCCACCAAACTTCTGCACCACACCAACATGAGGACTTCAAAACTCGACAGATTTAGCAATCAGTTTTATGAAAAAAATGTATTAGTTTGTTTTACATTTTTTTTGTTTTGTTTCTAAGAGAAACTTATATCTTAAACTAAAAGTTTTTGGAAGTAACATTTTTGAAATATCTGTTTGTGAAAGTGAGTTCTACTTTTTAAAAATTTTGGCTCTTAAAAGAGCCTTTTTTATTTTTATAAAAAATGTATCAGTTTTAATATGTTGAATTCTGGTCTTTGTTTTTTATTGGTTTATATGTTAAGAGGTTTTTAAATAAATTGTGAGATAATCTTCGAAGCAGTTCTGGTCAATACAAAGAGCCACATTGCATGTATTACAGATAATAGTGGTTCTTTTTTGTATATTTTTTTCACACAATAAGCGCACCTTCTTCTTTTCTTTTCGTCAAATGGCCAATGAGAAAATGTATCATCATTTGTCTTAACTTTTTTTGTTTTTGAAGACTCTGCATTTTTACGATCTATTTTTCCTATTAGAGATGTAATTAAATTCATTCTTAATTCTTTTAAACTAATTTTTGAAGAAGTTTGGCATGATTTAAATATTAGAAAAGCATTCAGAACAGCAATATCGATGAGACTAAAGAATAATTTTGTTCGTCTAGCAAAAGAATAGGTGGATGCCATGCAGTCTCCTAAATCAACGTATCCCATATGCCTGTTGTAATCTGCTACAATTTTTGGCTTGGAAGTTGTTAATTTGTCTTTTTCGCATACAGATACGTCACCGTCAATTTTTTTAAAAATCTTTTTCATTCTTCAATGATAAATTCCTTTCGGGGCTGTGCATATTGGTCAGCATATATACACAACACAATGCTGTCATTCCATCACAAAATTTCATGGCAAGATCACCTTGTCTCATTTTACAAGGAACCAAATCCTTTGGAAAATGTTTTCTGTTAGATCAAACAGTTCCACAGGAGTTAATACTTTTTTCTTTTACAAGGTCTCGAAAAAGTTCCGGCGAGGAAAAGAAATTATCCATAAAGACTTTATGTTCTTTACCTTTTATACAATCTGTCATTGTATATACAACATTATAGGAAGCAGATGTTGAAAGGTTTTCTTTTTTATCTTTACCTAGATATACTCTCATATCATAAGTATAGCCAGTGGCATCTGCGATTTTATACATTTTCAAACCCCACTGTTTGCATTTTTTTGGAATGTATTGTTTGAAGAACACTCTTCCTTTAAATTTAATTATAACTTCGCCGAAAGATAAATTTTCTGTGGGATCATACACTTCTTTAAATATTCTGTTACAACAATCAAAAATTTTTCGTATTTTCCACAATCTGTCGTAAGTTGGAGAATCTCTACTTTCTTTTAAACTATTATCGGAAAAGTGTATAAATTTTAAAATAATTAGAAAACGATTGCGGGGCATTACTTCTCTGAAAAATGGAGTTTCTATCATATTATTAGTGTTGTCCAATAATCCTGTATACAATCTTTTTCGATGTGTCCCATTAATAAAATTAATCCAAGAAATTTTAAAATTTCATTTTTATCGGTTGGTTTCCATGAAGATGCGTGTTTTCATTTATCAGATGTTTCTTCATGAAGATTAAGTAGAGTAATTGCATACCTATTAGAACTTCTAAAATTTCATCTGTGAACATCAGTTTAAAAAAATCATTTTCATTTTTGAAATTGCTTGCATCAACTTTCAATTCAACTTTACTAGAAAATGGCAATACATGTATCACTTCAGAGCCTTCTACCTCTTTCCATGCGAATAAGCTTTAAACTTTCTGGTCAAAATCAACCTCATTATTTTCGAATTCGTTTTCATTCTTCGAATCACTATCGTCAAAATTTTCTTCCTCTAAATCTTTCATCAAATTTTCAATCTCGATTTGTGTGAGAAATTTTCGAGGCATTCTAAAATATAGAAGAAACACCAAGAGAAAAAAAAAAATCTGTTGCTCAGAAAAAGTAAAGTCATAGAATGAAGTATTTTTTTTTAATGAAGTCGAAATTTGTTCCTATCCGTCGCCAATGATAAGGAATGCTCAAAATGTTGGTGAAAAAGAACCCCACCCAATTATGGACAATAGAAGCAAAGTCATAAAAAGGGTCGAAGAACATCGTAAAAGGGTGTGTTAGAAAAAAGGAGGGGAAGAAATGTCTCTAGAAACCTTGGTACACACGTTGTACCAAGCCGAATTAAGCGACAAAAACGTTCTGGTACATGAAAAGCAATGTAAAATTGGAAAAAAAAAAAAAAAAAAAACTAATAAAATCTTGTAAGTAAAAGTTAAAGAAAAAAACTAATTCATGAAACTCTTTGTACAGAAAAAGTATACTACAGGATAATTTTTAAATATTCATATAAATTTGTGATTTTACATATTAATAATTAAACATAATATACATATTTTTTATTTTTAAAAACCATACATACATTACTTGTGATTTTAAGTTTTGGCACATACGTCGAGCACTTAGATGGAAAACATGAAGAAATGGCAGCTACAATTTAAAAATGAAATTAGAAGATTTTAGATAAATAGAAACATAATTGTAAAATTTTGAAAAAAATCACACAGTCTTTCATAAAGAAAAATTAAATGATAAAGTACAACAATATAAAACTTTTTTTTGTGTGTGTGATTGAAAAAAATTTAAGAAATTGAGGAAATAAGAAGTTGAAGACTTATATACATGTGGTGTAACAACACCCACTCTACCTGCAGTACCATATACAAGTTATCCGTAAACAAAATAATCACTCTTTTGCGAAATTCAATTAAGGATCCATACAATTTAACCCACATTTGAAGATCATTTTAGAAAAACAGAGAGAGAAAAAAAATTCTGCCCTTCCTTCCTAAATCACACTCAAGTTTAAGCATTTCACATCTAGTTCATTTTAATCAATGCAGATTCTCTCCTTAGAAACTAATTATTTCAAAATGAAAAACAATATTTTAAAACCTATAAGGTATTATTACTTGCTTCATGAAAATCTGTCAATGTAAATTTGTAGAAGATAATTTATTTTTCATACGATATTTATAATAATGTAATTAAAATGCTTCACTTAAATCAGTTACTACAGCTTTCAAACTCTGAAGGAATTGGTGTAAAGATAATGTCAATAAAAAAATACTGTAAAATAAAACACTATAATTCTATCATTTAAATAATTTAAAAACAGGAAAAATTACAGTCAGAGAGAACCAGTTTTTGGAACAAAACTGTAATTTCGACATAATCAATACTTTTCCCCCAGTGCATTTGTCTTGTTATGTATGCTCATTGTAAGAATGAGAAATAAGGAATGAAAATAATTATGTAAGCAATTATACTACAAGAAAGGCTAATTGTTTTGTTAAAATATGCTCATTTGTGGCAAACATTTTTGTCAGAATCTCAGCTGTTAAGTAATTTACGTTTGAACATTCCAAAACATTTCACTCTTATACAAATTAACAAATGTACAAAACATAGGAAGCCCAGTGGCTGTGTATCACGCTTCCATGCCACAAGTCTGGGGTTCAAATCCTGGGCTGGGCAAGGTCGACTCAGCATTTCATCCCTTCAATGGGTCAATAAATGAGTACCAAGCTTGCTTGGGAACCGAACACTGGGGGTTTCACGTCAGACTAACCCCTTGACCGAAACATCTGCATATGCACCCCAGTACATACCTAAGGTCATGCATACTGAGATAGGCACATTAGGCCTTGGCCCTTATGGGCTGTTGCGCCACTGAGTTCAGCACAAAACATAGTTTTAAACATTAAACATAGTTTAAGTTTTAACTTGAAACTCATTATATCCTTTTGATTTAAAACTAAATGTAACAAACCATTGCATCAGCAAGTGATCTTTTAAATAGTTAAACAGCATTTTACCTTTTTTAGAGCATCAGTAATGAGCTTATTACCAATATGAGCATTAGATACTGAATTTATGCAAAGACCTTGCAAATTCCCTGCTGATTCAATGGTTTTCCAAAAAATAGAGGAATTTACATCCAAGGCAGATTGGTTGATTCTGTAAAATAAGTAGACTTATCAATAAACTCATTTTTTCAGGGACTATATAAATCCTCTTTAAATTTAATCTATAGTATTTTTTTTTCAAATTGAAAAGAAAATTAATAAAACCAGAAAACTAAAAATTCCTAAAAAGATAAAAATTATGACAGATTTAATAAAAGTCATGATTTTGTAATACTAATATCAATTGAAAAGCAGAGTTACCTTAAAAATTTCAACTTTTTTGACTGTCGTATGATATAAATCACCATAGGTATGTAATGACATACAGCCGATTTACCTAGTTCATAGAGTTCTAAAGTTGTTAATTCATGACAATGATAAGCTACATTTTTCAAAAATGAGCAAATCCGAAAAGTGCATATTTTTGACACTGTCAAATGTTTTAATTTTTTCCATTTGTAGATAGGTGCAAATCCATTATCATCTGGTCCAAATCTACATGAAAAACTGAAAATAAAAACGTACTTTAGCACTTAAAAATTTAAATAGATCCCATAATTATCTACAGTCACTGCTCTATTTCCTTCCCAAGCAATGGTTCATATACATATTCAACCTTTTACTAATTATTTCTAAGATTTGACTGACAGAGACAGATGCAATTAAAAAAAAAGTACTGGATCTAGTTCTCCCAAAATTTGATATTCTCTTATGTAAAAAAAAAAACTCACCACATTGATTTTTTTTAATTATATTTTAAGGGCATTGATCATAATTATGAACATAACTAGATGATTTGCAATACTCAAGTGATTTCATACATATTAATTGGCCAGTAAGGTATTTTAGTCCTTCATAGCATGTTAACATTTCACAGGTAAAAGTAACTTTTCATGATGTTTTCAAAAGAAAAAATATCAAGCTAAAAAAAAATTGTAGAGCATTTGGCTTAACTGATTCAGTTACATCTAAACATGTCCATTGCAATTTACTATTAGATTTGGGTAAATCAATAGTTAAGATTTCATTCAAAGATAATTAATCCTCCATAAATTGATCAGTTGTTTATGTTTCATCAATAAGATACTGCAACTTGCATCATTTCTTTCTTTATTTTTTTTCATATACTGATATAAAAATTAGATTTTAAGCCTTGAAAAAAAATCAGCAAATAAATCACCTAACATTAGAAGCCACTAATTTTAAATCCAATTAAATTCTTAATGCAATAACAAGGGGGGAGACAGGTAAATTGAGCATTGTAGGATGTTTTCACTTATGTTTACATATTAAAATTGTATTAAACATTTGAAAGAGAGTTTGTAGGGGGAAAAAAATTCAAAAATACAAAATGGTTAATTCAGTTAAAAGATGTATGCAATGCCTCCTTTTAACTCTGAATAGTTCAGTTACAATCCCAGTTAAAAATATACAACAACTCTTCCCTTCTTATAAAAGAAGGGTGGTCGCCTGGGATTCTCCCTAAAATGTAGGTGATGGCCTCAAGCTCTCAAGAACTGGTAGAGTACTCCTTGAAGAAATTTATTGAACTTAGTTGATGCCAGTGACCTAGGACATCAGGTGATGACACCAATGACACACACACAAGGGTGCATTTGGAAGTTCAAACTCTTCTCATATACCAAATATTTAATTTTTAGCATAAAGATTATGTCACAGCACTATCTCTTTTATGCTTACGAGTTTTTTAAATGTATACTTCTCCCATAAAAGTAGTCTGTGTACAACACTGGATTGCACTGTTAGCATGGAAGAAAACCCTGGTTCCTAATTCAGGACTAAGGAAGGATTTTCTGCTTTTTCTGTAAGCTGAATATTTAGATTATTTTACTCGATCCTCCACTATAAGAAATCTTTGATATTGATTTGGAATGACACCATACTCCTGCACTTGATCACTTACTGAATGGATTTGTTCAACAAGGATCTCACCAAGGTTCCTTGAACAATGGGCAGTGTAGTGGGGAGCACCATCCTGGTTGACAATTGTGCCTAACTTCCGCCTGGTATAAGCTCTGTAAACTTTATAGTCACTCAATCTTCAGCATCAAATATTCCACCTTGGAATTCCAATTTATCTTTATCAGTCTATCTTGAACCTTTGCTTTCATATCAGGTAAAGTTAATCTATTCTAGTTCTGATGTCTCTTTTTGGGAATCACATAACTGAAGTTTAAATAGTAGCTACATTTGAGGCTTTCTGGTATTGTAAGTAAAAGTGTACTGAACTTCTTTTATATAGTATTTTCATATTTCTGTATAGTTCTAAATTATTGCTTTAAAGTGGCAACATAACCTTCTGCTTTTCCACTTCCAGAAAGTTTAAAAGGAACATTATTAATTTCATGCTTTATATAATTTCTATGCAAAAAATCTCCAGAACTCATAAGACATAAACATAAATCTATTAGATTTTTTTATCAATAGCACCATTTGATTTGACTGTTTTTCTTTTTTTAACATTCCTGTTTACTTAAATGCGTTCCACATATGTTATATTTTGACACTGTATAAAATTACTCTGATAAGGTTATAATTAAATACAACAAACACCAATTTTAAATGGAGACAAAGTTTCCCTCAGTTATGAGAGAAGATCAAATTATATTTTGAAAAAAAAAAAAAGTTAAAAATTTTCACATTAGTAAATTTACGATACTTAAAATACCTTTTAATATTTTATAAATTAACATGACATAAGCATGCAAATTAATTTATATTTTTAATACCTGAATATCCTATTTCTGATAATTTGTACCAATTTATAAATATTCTACATTTTTTTAACTTACTTACTCTTTTAATTAAAACCCACAGTATTTTACAAATGCCCTGAATAATGCACATTTTATAATAATTGTAGATTTTCAAATTTAAACTAAAATTTAAAATTATATAATTATTTATTTTCAATGCTATAAATTTTTATTGTAATAGTAAAAATAAAGAGATGCAATGATTACCATTAAAATTAATCCTATTCAGTGTAGTTTAAAAACTATAAAAATTCGTATATTACATTCATCATGAAATATTCTTAAAAATATTTATTAATTACTGTTTAACATATGAATCATATACTAACCATCCATAGAATCCAAAATTTTCCACATTTGGACACTTATCAATCATTCTTTCAAAGTCTTTCACCTAAAAAAAATATTTAAACAAAAAAAAAAACATTTTTATATTTACAAATACAAAATACATCAGTAAAAGAATAATTGAGAGAGAGTATGTATGCATATACACATAGAAAAACTTAATAGGTTTACAATTTAATATTTTTTATTTAAAAATTAGATTATGTGAATTTAAAATGTGATATTAATAAAATGCTATCAAAAATTAAAATTAAGTTTTTTTGAAATATGAAGATAGGGTTCAAAATATATTTTAATAGCTCCCCCATTGTTTTTACAGCATTTTTAATTGATACCGCATCTATAAATTTGAAGCAATGCAAAGTATTGCAATTTAGACTTTTTAATGCATGCATTTTAATTTATCTATAAATATATTTTAATCTCTCCATGTACCCTGAATAGTGAAACAAGTTTTCTTTACTCAATGAAAAAAAGCTAACCCAGATGATTTGATTACTTTCAATGGTTATACCCCAATGTTTGAAAATAAACTCCAAAAATAAATTTGTTATAATCTTATATGTTTTATGAAGAGTACATAAAAATAATTGAATATTTAGTTTTGTCAATGCTTTTCATATGCAGAATCTAATATTTTATGATGTCACACATAACAACAAAAAAGTACTTTCTTTACTTAGTAAAAAAAAAAGGATAATTTTACAGTTAATATAAATAACAAGTCAGATTACTTAAAAAATAGTATTATAAGCGTAACAAAAAATAAAGGAAAGTGATCAAAGAGCTATTTGTTTGAAAAGAATGAAAAGTAAATTATATCATAGTGGATCAAAATATTGTTATTAATTGGTCACAAAATACAATGTTTCACAAAAAATAAAACCTGGTCTGAAACAATTTTTGTTCCTAAAGATGTATTAGGGCTTATTTTCAAAGATTTTTTTTTTGGATACACAATAATTTAATAACAACCACATCATCTTTTGAAACATTGGCATTAAACTCATTAAGTGAGTGAGCAAGAGAAATATGAACATCACACTATAAAGCTACATGAGGGCTTCTGGAGATGAACCTCATAATTTTGAACCATGCTCAAGTTACAAGGATAACACCTGAGCTGGCACCACCCACTCCTAACTTCCTCATCACACAAAAGGGGAGGACATTTGAGCCTCAATATATTTAATATGTATCAACCCCCTCTACACAATGAATCTTCAGAGGTACTAGACTCTTAACTCATAACATACCAGCCACAAGTCTGTGACCTTCATGACTTGGCTACTGTGGCAACATAAAACTCATCAAAGTTCACATGGCTGAAAGAAGCTGTCTATCCAGTATTGTGATGCTTTGAATTCCTATAGTGATTAGCCTAACAGTAGCGCTACAGCAAGTGCATTATTTTAAATTCTTTACCTGCAAACAATAAAACTTGCTGCTTTTCTATCAGCAATACATTCACAGAAGATATTGCTTCTCACTGAGAGCCGATCTACACTTATGCTTCTTAGCATTTACCTAATCCCTCTACTGACAAACATTATCATAAAATTATTGCCATTTTTGGAATGCTTGAACAGTTTTGATTGAAGAGCCAATTTCTCTTTGCATAAAGCTGTAAAAATTCTTACAATTATCTTTTTACATTCCATTAGAACACCTTAGAATCTTTCACGATTTTTTTCTTGTAATTGAAGGAATAACTATCTTTTTGCATTCACTTTCCTTTTTTGCATTCCTTCTTCTTTGAGGTTAAGTAACTTCTCTGAAAAGTTACTTAACCTCTTCCTTCTTACTCCTGTCAAAATCACAGGGCAAAATTTCTCCTTCTATTACTTGCAACCGGGATATTTCTGGGCTGGAGTGTTCCAAAGTAACATGCCAAAATGATTAAAACTATCTAGTTCTTGTACCCCAAATCATGTTTTTTCTCACCAGACAGCAGTAAAAGATAATTAGTCATGTGTTCAGAGATAATTATTTTATTTTTAAACTAGATGTTAGCACAATCAAGTATATATATTAGATTTGTTTTCATGCAACTTTAGCTCGATTACTCAGTTCAGCTTTTCGTGAATGCATGTGGGTTGTGTTCTGTGATAAATATATATATATATTTTAATTTTGTATACATTATGGAAAAAGCCAAGAAGTAAATGGGATTCTACTTTAAATATAAATGGATCTGAGAGTGATTCTGTAATAAGTGATTGTTTTGAAAGCTCAGTTAGTGAATCTGAGAGCAGTGATGTGGATCTGTACTGTTACCTGTGATGTTGGTCTTTGCATTTCAGGCTTTGAACGTTACCTCACAAGAAAAAATTACTACTGTGCTTTTTTTTGCATAAGTGTAATAAAATTCTCCTTTAATGTTTAAAACACATGTTTTTGAAGTTTTTCTCTTTGGTGGAAAACCAACATTCAGTCTTAATAACTCTAAATGTTGGCATTTCTTAAAAAATTAATTCTTGTATTTCAAGCTAAAAATTTACCTCAAATTTAAAAATAATTGCAAATATTGCACATACATTAAGTTTTATGTAATCTTCTTGAATAAAAAAAAGGCACTTTAATGATCATTTTCTTCAAAATTATGCGACCATTAAGGGGTAAATCCTAACATATGTACTGAATATCGAAAATTCTAATAAGTCCAAACACACACACAAACCCAAGTATTGTATTTGAGTTTGGTAATTTTGTAAGGTTTGACACCAGATGATCTAAATCAGAGCTCAGTTTTTTTTCAGGTCTTATTTTTTAGGAAACATGGTGTCAAACCATACTATTTTTGATCCTGTACTATGTTCCTTTCTAAAAGTAAATTGTGATAGTTAAAACACACAATTAAGCTTATTTCATAAATAAAAGAAAATGACAAATATTTCTACCTGATTAATGATTACTTCTGAATCAAATACATCAGGTTTTAATATACATGAAGGTAAGCTCAAGACTTTTAATACTAAGAGGAGAAAATATACATATTATTACATATAATTCATTCACTCCTTTCTTCATTATTATTCTTACATTATATATAATTTTTACAGCTAATAAAGGCATACTTTAATTATTTATCACACATTATGAAATAAAAAATAATTACTTTATAATGAGAGAAAAAAATAACTTCCTTTAACAAAGTACTTATATACAAATTTTATCAACACAGCACTATTAATGCATCATTTATAAGACATAAATACTTATATTTTGGGTTTGATTTTACACATTTAATGATACAAAAAAAAGATACAAAAGTACAAAGTTTCAATAAAAAAAGTACAAACAAGAAAATAATAAATACACTCATAATATGTACAAGTAATATGTAAAGGAACTTTTAATCATAACAGGAAGGATTTTATACTTCATTAATTTACCCTTTAGGCTGTATAGAGTAGGAAATGGAAAGTTATCATTAAAATGAGTCTCAGATAAGTTTAGCACAGCAATATTTTGAGAGTTGGATGTAATATGCTTAATTATTTCCTAAAAAAAAGGGGAGAAAAAGTAACAATCAAATAAGGTTGTAACAAGAGACCTTTAACAATTAACAAACAAGGAACAGTTATAACATAAATAAGAAATTAACTTAAATCTAAACAAATTCTGCAGATTAAAATTTTAAAAAAATACTACAGTTAAAATGAATTCCATAAATTTTAATAGATGAATTACATATTATGTATATATTGTAACAAATATGTCATTAAAGTTATAAGAAATATGAAATTCATGCATAAAATTATAAATGAATTCTGTATATAAATTTCAAAATTTTCAGTTGAAGAATTGCATTTCAATTTTATTATCATAACTTATTAATCAAATTTGGCTGTATAATGTGATTAAAATTTAAAACATAACTGTCATTATAGTGTTTTCTGATTTATTGCACATTTTTCAAAAATTTATTTCATTAAATTCAAAATTTAGTATTAAACTTTCAAAAATAAATTAACTGATATACACCTAAAACAACTTCCCATAAAATCCGGCATATAATGTGCACCTATACTTTCACACACACACAAGCTGTATTTTTTAATTTTTAGGTATATTCGCCGTATAATGCGCACCCCTTTTTTACGAAAAAAACTTAAAATGTATGTGTGCAATTTTCTTATGTTTTGAAGTCATTATTTATTGGATGAATAATGTTACTCATTTTTATTGTATACCTAAAAAAGTTCATAAAAAATAATAAGTAAAAAGTTTATTAACAATACAACCTAAGAATTTATTATTTTATTTTTAAATTTTCACTTAGATGCACAAAAATATATGCTATTCGCATAAAATTCCCATAAGCCAACTAGTAATCTTTATATATCTTTTTGTTTGTTAGAAAAATTGGAAGTGGCATGCATAATGAATTAATATCAGATAGTGGCACTCTTACCAAAAAGTTTGGCCACCCTTGATATAGGTGAACTCCCCTCCTCCCCACAATGATCATACAATGGAAATAATTTTGATGGGAATATAATCTTAATAAGAAATCAAATTATAATTTGAGAAACTGAATGAAATCCTCCAATTTTATATTCTAACCATTCTGAATTTTTTTTTATTGAACAATGCACCAATTTTTGCAAAAAGTAAAGAAAATTATGTAAGACGTTTATTTTGCAATGAAGTAAATAAAAACATAAATGGTGGCAAACTGAAATAAATGCAAAAGGCAGTGATCATACATCTCTTGACATCAAAAAAGTTACCAAGGAAACATACATTTAAATCATAAATAACCATATATATGATGAGAAGAACTTTAACAAATTATCTTAATAAATGTAACACACGTTTATGCTATTTTTACTTTATTTAACTGAATCTGCTATTTTTTAAAGAATTAAATTTGGTTTCAGTTTTCAAGTTAGTATGAAAAAGGATAATTATGAATTAGAGTCCTTTGACTACTTTTGCCAAATAAAAAACTGTTGACAAATGTAGTGATATATAGCCAATAATGAAACAATATTTCAGACACAGCCTTATTTTTAAATTGTCTTATTTTTTATTGGGGGGTGATTAAAATTAGGAAATATTCCATCATTTTCTAAGGAATCCACTCCACTATACTACATAACCAGTGGAATATTTTATTTCCAAAGTTACAGGATCATTCTATCAAAGAAACAAAGTGAAAACAGGTAGAATGTGTCTATTCATATAAAATCAGACAAGCCACCACATGAATAATATAGTTGTTAGGCATTTTGTTCTTTTAAAATTTAGTTGGTTTTGTTTGTTAAAATAATGGGACTTAAATAATGAAGTGTAAGTTACATTTAGTTATTTCTGTAAACGAAAACTTTAGCACAAATTCTTCACCAATTTATCAGTTGATGGGCTAATATGCAAGAAAAGATAAAAGTCAGGAAATTTGGTATCACTCCTTCTTTTGGGCATAGTTATTAAGTAAAAAAGACATAATTTTTTTTGAGATCTCAAAATTATGTGTAACAATATGCATAGATGTTGTTACACATATTTAACTGGATATTTAAATAAAGATTCCTCATGTGGCAGTAACTTGAATAAAGGTAAATAATTTAAAATTAAAAGATGTCTTTGCATTTTTGTACTTTTAATCAATGAAATTGGTACAAAAAAACTTGACTTAAAACTTACTTGAATTTAAAAAAAACATTTAAATAATTATTTCACTACAAAAACAACAACAACAAAAAAAAGCAACTAAGCATGCATGTATATACAAATAATTTTCTAAGTAATTTCAAGGTTGATTTTATAATCTGCTTTTTCAAATAATGAATACATAATTTTTTGCTATTTTTTCAAATTGGTAATTGCAAGCAGTTAAATAAATGTACTGCTATAAATAAAAACAGGCCAAGTAAGAAACTGAATAAAAAGTTTTCTTTTAATTTGAAGGTACTTAATGATAAAAAAAAGGACAGATTTCTTACAAAGGAAATTAGCATATACCTTTCTTTTAGTAGATAAGCAGTTTTCTTTAATTCAACTGTGTAAAGTTTTTTTTTAATAACATACCAGAAATGTATTTTACATACTTATAATAAATGAATTATTAAATATCCAATGAATCAGATTCACAGTCAACAAATGCTAGATAAAAAATTTTACAAGGAAACACTAGTTATGTTTCTTAGTACTTTAATAATCAATTTATAAATAGGTAGGAATAGAATTTATACTAAATGCAATTTAAATAGTATGCATGTGAAGAAAGAAAGAAAAATTCTCACAGTATTTTTTTTAAATCCTAAAGAAAATAGGGTATCTGGAGTAGTGTACACAGTCAAGTGTCTCAATCTATTTCCAGTCACTTTTTTAATCTTTTCTAAATGATCTAGGGTGAAAATTTCAGGATCTTCTGCCAGATACAAATTCAAAGAATGAACACTCTCATCAGGAAGTGTAAGTAAGTTATTCAGATATTTATCTTCTGTAAAAATTTGAAGAAAAGAAGAGAAACTTGTCAGGATATAAACCTTATCTTCACCTGTAAAATAGAACATATTCAAAATATTAACATGTATTTATGGAAAGAAATTTTCAGATTAACCATAATTAATAGTTATTCTAAGCAGTTTTGAGGGATGGTCTGCTTGTAGGCTAAAAAAGAATCATACATTTTCTTGCATTTGTTTGTGCTAATCTACCCCTTAACTGTTATATATATATATAAGCAATAGATTAATTAAATCCAATTAGATATTTGATAAGCAAACAAAAAATTAAATAAATATTACAATTTTATTATACTCTGTCCCATAGTAATAGTAGCAAAGGAATATTTAAACAAGAAATACTGAGTAATGTAGTTTTAAATTATGTTTGTATGAAAAATGTGAAACCTTCAACTAAAACAAATGTTTGACATCTGTCATTTGTTTCAAATATTAAGTTTTAACTTAATATGATTATGAATTCTAACTATCTTTATAATTTCATCTACAGATCAAAATTACTTCTTTTATTTCAGTTATATATCAACTCATTATAAAAGTAACATGAGAAAAAAAAAGAGAATTTTCCAGCAAAGTTTGAGTTGTAATTGTCCAATTCTTGATGCATGAAAAGAAAAACAAAAGGAAAAGCTACAGAAAAGTACAATAATGTCAACTATAAAACAATTTATAAGTACAATGGAATGAGCACATCAAGAATTTGAAGACTTGCTTCCAGAATTAATTTTCCTTGGAAAAACAAAACTGTAGATGTGAATGCCAAGATATGCAGTATAAAATTTGAAAAACTTTAGTCCTCTTGGCAGAAGTGGCACCATAAGATCAGCAGCTCAAGCAATTATAGTCCCCCCCCAAAAAAAAAGCTTTTTAAAATTTCAAAAAAAAAATTATACAAGTAATTTCTAAAACAAGCTTTGAGCATCCTTAAACACTGTTTCTAATAATTTTAAGTACATGCATTACAAGAAAAGAAAAATTTGTAGCCAATTCCATCTGCAAATTTAAAATTGAATAACGAAATTCATAAACTATTTGAACATACAAAATAAAAATTAGGAGTAATTTTCTTGAATTTATTGTTTAACTTAATCTAGTTTTTCAATAATAAATTATATATATATATTTTTTTAGCTACCATTATAATTGAACACACAAAATCAACTGTTATTACAAGACAGGGGGTTGGTGTGGTGTGGTAGTTAGGAGAGGGGGGTGCCAGCTCAGGTGTCGTCCACGTCACTTGACCATGGTTCAAAATTACGTGGTCCGTCGCCAAAAGCCCTCGTGTAGCTGAACAGTGCGACGTTAATATTCAATCAATACAAGACAGGGGGCATACACAAATTAATTTTTGGCTAAATTTTTAAACAATAATGGCACTTTGCCATTCAAAACCTTAGCACACACACACATTCTCCCCCACTTCTTCAGTATATTTCCTCAGAAATTATTTTGTTGTGTTGTGGCTTATGCCACCTGTCTGACGTAGTCAGAACGAGGCCCACAAAATTCATCGTGGCAAGGGGCTAGAAGTACGCCTGTTATTGGCCTTGAGCACCATACAGGTGACAGTAGGAATTAGCTTGGCGAAATTCCCCCGAAGGGACGATAGATGGCGACACCACCTATCTCCACCTCCACAATTTTGACAGGGAACTGAAGGGGAGGGAAATATTCTCCAGTCCCCAGCACTCGTGATTCAGCCCACAAGATTTTCAGACCCACTGATTTAACGAGCATGTACTCCGTGTGTACTCGGAGGGTATAATTTGATTTGGCTTCTTTCTCAGCAATAATTTTAATAATTTCATGTAACTTTCGGACATTTTGTAAAAAATAATACAGAAAGTTGGGAAAACCAATATATACCAATTCAAACCAAGGAAATCAGTCAAATGCACCAATTTGGAGTTAAAAATATGTGGGAAGGTTTTAATAGAAAAGAATTCCATACTTTTGATTAGATAACATAATAATTATTACCATTCACATAAGATAAAGTTGTTGGATTTATTTTGCAGGCTTTGCACAGCTGAAGCATTGCACTTTTAGCTGCTTGTTTAGAAATTGAAACCGGAGAAGTTAAAACAACACACACAGGTTCCTTTCTTCCTTCAAAAGGTATCCATCCTGTGAAAGCATTTCTTGCAATATAAAGTGGCAATGTTTTTGTGTAATAAGATGAACAATTTAAACATACATCATTAGCAATAGGACAACTCTGCAGAATTGTATTTATTACTTCAATATAAAACATCACATTCAACAGTGTATAAAAGTATATTTTCTTGAGGCAGAAAAATTGTGCTTTGCATTTTTGAGAATAGCCTTTAGAATTCACACTCCAATATAATTCTTTTAATAATGGACAGCTCTCTAAAATATGAAAAATACTTTTGAAGGTCACTCCACATTCAATAACAGATAAGACAGTTAAATTCTTGCATTGTACAATGCATTTTTCCAAGTCTTTGGAATTCACAAAAAACAAATCATTAAAATTAATTTCTTGAATGATATCGATTCTGTCACTGGTAAAGAATGCTAACAGATTTTCAGTACGAACAGTATTGCACAGTGAAAAATCAGCACACCTGGATAAAGTAAAAATAATATCAGTTCAATAATTAAAATACAAAAATTTTTTATAAATAGCTAATAAAATCCAATATTTTACATTAAACATAAATTTTTCTTTATATATTTTACAAAAACCAAATTATTTTAAAAGTTAGTAAATTTGGTACTTACATAATTACATCACTGTAAAAAAATTTGAGCCGTACAAATTGCACCAATATCAACCACAATCTGATTGGATGTTTTTTTTCAAATAAAACACACAAGATCTTGTTGTTTTGATACCATGGTGCGATTCATATGGCACAAATTTTATTGCAGTGCTGTTAATATGTAAGTACCTTACATTCACTATGTATACAATATTTTTACAGTTACTATATATTACCATTCTTGTATAACTTTATTATTTATTTTTGTTATAATCAATCTTTTTATATAGCATAAATTCTATATTATTCGACATTCTCTGAATACTTTAATAGTAAATAGATCTTTATATCATAGAGAAAAATCAAGTTAGTAAATGCTGTCCTAGGTTCTATTGAGGCAAGAAATACAATAAAAAGGTATATAATTCATAATTAGGAACTAGTTTGATAACACAGGGAACGCCCCAAGTTGTTGTTTATGTTCTCCAAGATGGGTGATAACATTACAATATGGTTACCTTGATATTTTTGCAGATTTGGAATATTGTAAGTTTTCAGTACTTTTTAACTGATATTCATTATAAATTTTAATATATATTATGTAATTATTTTGTTAATAATTTAATATAAATACAATTATTATTATATGTAATCATAATGTTCGTTATTTATAATTGTTTTTTATTATATGATAATACGATGATTATTCTTTTTTATAATTACTATTAAATCATATTTATTGTTATTATTATACATAATAATTATTATTAAATCATACTATTGGTTTGGAGGGAAAGTTCTGTCGTATTTTAAATAGGCAGGTGATTTTTGTTGTAGATAAAAATAAACATCTGGCTAGTGAGTCATTCTGATATTTTTGTTTTTTAGCTGCTATATAATATAAAAAGAGTCATTGTTTATCATTTACTTGTAATATTTAAAGAGAAAAACATGTCACTAGATAAAGTGCATTTACGACACTGCATTTTGTATGAATTCCAAAAAGTAAGCAATGCATCGGTTGCATGTAAAAATTTATGTGTGGTATTTGGAAAAGATATTGTAAGTGTTCGTACTTGTCAAAGATGGTTTAGCAAATTTCGTTTCGGGGAACTGAGCCTCCAAGAAAGGGATCGATCTGGAGGACCATCTAAGATCGATAGTGATGTTTTGCGATTCATGTTGGAAAATAATCCACATTTTAACAAGTCAAGAAATTGCAGAAGAGTTTGGCATTCATCATACAACTGTTGGAGATCACATTAAATCTCTTGGGTTTGTGTTAAAGCAAAGTGTTTGGGTTCCACATGAATTAAAGGAAAAGAATTTGTCTGATCGTGTAAGAATGTGTTCATCACATCTGATTAGACACAATGTAGAGCCGTTTTTGGACAAGCTGATTACTGGAGATGAGAAGTGGATTCTTTACGAGAATATTAAGAGAAAAAAATCTTACTGCAAACCAGGAACATAATGAGCAACAGTTCCAAAACCAAGTATTCATCAATGAAAAGTACTGCTTTGTTTGTGGTGGGACAGGAAAGGTCCAGTGTACGAGTTGCTGAAACAGGGAAAAACCATCAACGCAGATCTGTACTGCAATCAACTGGATAAATTGAATGCAGCTATCAAAGAAAAAAGGCAGCATTAGTGTCCAGAAAAGGAATAGTGTTCCACCAGAATAATGCTCGGCTGCATACTGCAATGGTGACACAACAAAAATTGAATGCGATAGGATGGGAAGTCCTTGGTCACCCAACGTATTCACCTGACACTGCACCATCTGATTATTACCTGTTCAGATCCCTGCAAAATTATGTAATGGAAAAAAAATTCAAGTCTTTTGAAAGTGTTTCTAAGGCAGTTGCTGACTATTTTAACTCCAAGGACGAGAACTTCTACAAAATAGGAATTTATATATTATCTGAAAGATAGCAACAAGTTGTAACAAATAATGGAGCATATATAATTGATTAATATTATACACATATTTTTATAGATGCATTCAAATATTTTCTTTAAAATACGACAGAACTTCCCTCCAACCCGATATATGAATATTTTATATAACTAGCTGCATGGCCAGGAGTTGCACAAGCTATTTCTACTTTTATAAATTTTCCCTTTCCTTCACAAAATCAGCACTTCTAGTACTCTTTTCAAAATGACCTCCGCCTAGCCCGGTGTTGCTCGGGCTTTTACCGAGTTTATAACTTAAAATTCCCTGTTTCGAAATTTTTTCGCTTCTTTTCTTTGTCAGACAAGTTTATTCTCCCCCCCCGGTGTTGCACGAACATTTTTAAATGCATAACATATTGTCATGGAAAAATTCC
The DNA here is from genome assembly GCA_019973935.1 of Trichonephila clavipes. Classification (NCBI taxonomy): domain Eukaryota; kingdom Metazoa; phylum Arthropoda; class Arachnida; order Araneae; family Nephilidae; genus Trichonephila; species Trichonephila clavipes. Next base: position 2,534 of record BMAU01002413.1, on the reverse strand, counting down.
TCTTCCCCTCTTGCTATCAGAACTCTCAAGTAAGTGAACAGTGGGACTTTAATAATCACTCACTCACTTTGCAGCTTTTTAGGCCCCGGAAATGAAAATGTACCCTTATAAAAATAGTTGTATGTTGAAAAAAGTAGAAATTTTTACTATTACAAAATTTCACAACTGTATTAAATGTTGAATTAAAATTGTGAGCATTTTTTGAAATGTTTGATACATGGAAAAAAGCTCCATATGATTATTTTTATAAATGAAGAAGTTTGTCGCCAAGAATGTGGGCTCTCCTAGGATTTTACCAGATAACTTCTTCATCTATATAGTAATTAGTTCCATGAAATATATAGATTCATGCATGTTATTTGAAATAGTGATGCATTCCCAATTTGCTCCTACTAGAGAAAGCATTTTTAACTACAAAATCTGTTTAGCAAGAAAAAAAAACATCTTCAAAATCATTTGTTCGAGATAAATCTATTTCTGTGGCTATAAATGTGGATTGCATAGAAATTGCATACAGCATCTGTGAAAATGCTTTACTTGGCAGGCAATCTGGGTTTTCACTGCCAACGTGATCGGGCGATTTCGGTTGTGTTATACGGTTTATGTTGGCAGGGCATAAATGATCAAAATCATACCTGAAAGAAAGTGATACATCTGTCACTCTCCTAATGCCTATTTCTTTGAGTGCCACCAATGTTAGCGGACTTAAATAACTAAATATCCTTTCGAGTATTTCGTTCGGTAAAATTTCAAGGTAACATTTTGGAGCATTAATATTGCAGATACTAGATATGTCATTTGAAGTTTCTAATTTTCTCTTAGGCATCAAAAATTTTACAAATCTCAACGAGATAATCAAATGATTTATAAAATTTTAAACTAAAGCACAATCTGTCCAAGCATTAACACTTCACAGAAAACACAAAGGCTATTAACCCTTTTCAACATCGATTCAGTTCATTTCAGGTTTTTGTGGGACATAGAGCTACAAAAGCTATTATCTCTTTAAAAAAAACTAAAGGATTTATAAATTAATAGATATCAAAATATTTCAAACATCGATTCAACAGAAGTCAAAACAAAACGCGAGAAAAGCTGCCAAATCTCTTTGTAGAAAAATTGACAACGCCTGAAACTGAAATTACAAATATTTGGAATTCCAGCCGGAAGCTAAATATTCTCATGATACATTATGTTGCTTCCAAATATATATTTCTCTCATATTCACATCGATTGAATTTATTTTATTAGATGAGCAAGTTTAACTTAATAAACTATTTGCCAAAACCGATGCAAAACTTTCCTTTCTCAACATGATGTTAATCTATGGGAAGTCATCGAAATTCCACTAAGTTTTTTTTGGGAACTCTTCAGTATTCGAAGTTTTAACCAATTCAAAATACGCCAAGATCACCAAAAAGAGCGAGTATCATTCAAATGTGGCTGTCCGTCTATTTGATCTTTTTACGTCTGGCTACAGAAGTGGATCAAGACAGCGCTCTGCACCCAGTTAGCTTTTTTTAATGCAGTGCTAGCGCCATCTGTTACGAAATATGGAAACTAAAATAATTGATTGCCTTGCAATTTTTGTATCCCTGTATTAGTCGAACGATTTTTGCGGAGGTGCTGTTGCATTTTATTTACATTTTTAAAAATTTTTACTTTTGATTTCTTGTATTTTTTTGCTTTATTTTGTTAATTGTTTGTTATCTGTCTTGTTATTTTAATTAGTCAATCTGTTTTTTTATTTTCTGTAATCAATTTTTGCATACTTATTGTTTTCTGAAATGAATGAGACTTAATCTGCTCATTTTGTAATCAAGTCTTCACTCGCCCTTTTTGTTTGAAAAGACATTTAAAAAATATTCAATGATCACCAACAGTGTGATGTAAATGAAGAGAGAGATTTTGAAGGAATTCAATACTTTCAGTGGTATGAATAGTTACATTTAAAAAAACATTTAGTTTATAAATTTTCACTGTAGTAGACTGAATTTTATACATTTATGTATAAATGTTTTCTACTGAAGTTAACATAATTTTATATTAGTAAATGTAAACCTTCTTTTAATTAACATTATAGAATTTGTTATATGGAAAGAAGAAGAAGAAAACAAGACTGTCAAAATATGTTAGACAGCGAAGTTGTAAATCACTTCAAAATGGAGAAATAGTGATGAATTTGTTGTCGAAGTGGGACATACAAACCAAAAGGGAAAGGTCTCAAGAACTAAAAGGTTATCTATAAAACAGAAATTTAAGCCCTAATTTTGATAAAATTACCATAAACAGTTCTGAACAAACAAAACACTAAATATGAAAAATTGAAACAGATTCTTTATGCAAAGCAAAAGTGTAGATATTTTAATGAAAATTACATAATTTTAAAAAACTTGGCTTTTTCAATCATATTTATTTTATAATACAATAAATTATTTTCATTAACTAAATAAATTGCAAATTAAACTGGGGTTTGATAAATATTGATTGGTTGATTGAAAAGTTGAAGGGGATATAGAGCAAAACAGGCTACG
>BMAU01002410.1:0-32979 GCA_019973935.1 Trichonephila clavipes | reverse complement strand
GCTGTTCATTAACAGAACTAACGGACTGATATAAATTTTTCTCACACAGATGTACCTTTTTTTTTACTATGGATAATAAATATGCATTTATTGGTATTTGCACAGTTAAAATGTAAAATTCAATAATTTTGATAAATTTCATATGACTTTATACTTGTTATTGAAATACCAACATTGTGTGTTAAAGAAATCTGTGCAACCCCAACTGAAATGTATTAAGCATAAGAATACTCTAGATTTTTTTACATAAGTATTAGTCTAAATGCTCATATATATTGATATTATCCTGCTAATAAATTTAAGACCTAAATAAATTTGTCACATTGAGTTAGTTACAAATATTGACCCAAGAAGTGTACTTAAATCAGTTCTATGATATTTATGGGAAAGTAGGATCATGAATCCAAATACGACTTTACATATAGACATTTTCTGTAGGATGTTTACTTTCTAAAAGCAATGGAAATATTCAGAATTTTAATTTAACCTTTTTCAACTCTCTATTTATCCTTAAATGAATAACTTGACATTGTTGTTTACAATAATCTATATTCATGAAGAATTCAGTAAAAAAAGGTAATTTCAAAGAAATTTTTTTTAAAAATAAGTGTTTTATCATCCAAAATTATTGATATTTTTGTGTAACACATGCTTGCGGAACAAATTTGGGGTGCTTGTATTGTATCATATTGACCAATTTCTTAAAATAAAAAAACCGCCAAATGCTGCGATATACAGCCAATAGTAGAAACTGTCCCTGATCACGTTTGCACACAGTAGCAATAATAGTGATGCAATTGTTTTTTTTTTAATTTGTTATGTCTGTTTGCTTGGCGAAATTAGTTGACAGTTTAATGCATGTTCCAAGATTTGTGGAATGGTACGAGTACTGATTTAGCATTTCTTAGAGAAACTTTGAAGTAATTTAATATTTTCCTCACGTGTAATTTGGGAAAATGAGAAGTTTCATGAAATTTGGGAATGCCCTGGTAAAAGAATCTTGCTTACAATTAGTACACATTATGATTAATTTATTAATGATAAACTTTGGCAACTTATCGAATTAATAATGATTTAATTTTCAAACATTAAATTTCAGAGTGAGAATTCTGAATCTTTTTTTCTGATGTCGTTTCATCTTTCATTTCTTTTAAAGTATATATTAATGTAATATATAAAATGATACTTCAGTTGCATATCAGTAATAACGAAATAACATGTCATGTATTTTTTTCTTTTTTTCAACTTCTTTCTATAAGTTGCATGATTTCAGTATTCTAATTTGTTCTATGTAAATTCTGAAAGTTGACTATATAGAAGTGGATTTTATAATTCTGCCAGTTTGTAAGATCTCAAATTTCAAAATTCTTGTGATATTTCATTTAATCTAGACCCATACCATATACAATTTCTCAAAAATACTATGAAAAGCTTTGTAGCTTACCTATATACAAATGTTATAGGTTTTTGCTTTCTAGTTTCTGGTATATTTCACACAGTTGGCTGACTAAAAGATTAGTTTTTGCCATTAATTTCTTTGAAAACAAGGGAAGACCATTTCAAATCTTACTTTTGTAAATGTATCGTATCCAAAAAAGAAAAAAAAAGCATTAATTTGATTAAAATAGTTTTAATAGTATTGAAATTGGAGTAAATAAAATTTGCAGAAACTTCGAAGAAAAAAATGTTATAATTTTTTGTTTACTATTAATTGCCTAATCACTAAATGTTTAAAAATTTAAGTTTTTATGTTATAAGCCTAAAGTGAACATTTTAGAAATTCTTTATAATTTGACCTTTTTTATCTATGAAATCTTTGATTTAAGAGATAATTTTCTTTAATTTTTTTTATTGTTTCATTTGATTTGTTTGGGTTATTGACATTTAATACTCTTTTGTAAATATTTAAAAAAATTATTTTTTGGTTTTAAATAAATTACAAAAAGCCATTCATAAGATTTTCAGAGAATTTTATTAGATATTATCAATAAGATAAAAACTGAGATATAATAATTGTACATGATATTATGCATGTTGAATATTGGCAGATAGATCCTCTATTTGTCCTTATAGTATAATGTTACATTCAGAGAGTGTGATTTATATAGCAGATCATGAAATGCTTTATTTACTTATAGTGCATTCATGTAATGTTAAAATGAAGTGTCAATAAATGATGTATATTAAAATGAGTATAATTATTAAATAAAACTGTATATGAGAAATTTTCACGAAACAATTTAATTTGTTCTACAATAAAATAATTTTATTAAAAAGCCTATTTCTTTAAACATGTTTCTTAATTTATTCAAAAATGTCCAGTTAATTTATTTCTGAATGTTGGAGACAGGCATTTTTAAGGAAAATCAAACCTTTTGAAGGGTAATAATTACAAAGGAAGTCAGTGTATAAAACATACCAAATATGTTTTTATAAGATTATTTCAGATACCCAAAACCTTTAAATGATGTTAAAAGCAATTTCATTTCTATCTCAAAATTCCTATATATAATTATTAAACAAAAACTTTCATATTAACCAACTTCAATTAAAAAGCTAAATTAATTTTTGTTTGTAAAAAAAGTGTGTATTTTCTTTGATGTGCAATGTTTTCATAAGAACTTTTTCATAGTATGTTTTATAATCGTGGGATTATTTAATCCTTCGAGGAGGAAAAAGTAGTATTTAGCCTACTTTTATGAAATAATTTTGTAAGTATGTGTGTATAAAGGGATATCTTTTAGTACAGTAAATCGTGGTATGCTTTAATAACAAAAATTAAATGGTTAAGTAAAAGTGAATCAAAATTGAAGATTTTAGAAAATGAAATGTTCTTTTTAAGTTCTTATCCTCATGTATTTAAGGGAATGTTAATATAAAACAGTTCATTCTATTGAGTATATCAACTTTGACAGTAAAAAATAAATCCATACACCTTTATGGAGTTTTTTAACTAGAAAATATCACTAATTTTTACTTATTATATGGAAACACTCAATAAGATAAATCAGGAAAAATAACAAAAAAAATGCAATTTTTTTGTGTACTTCCATAAAAATTATATTGTTATAATTTCAAATCAATCCCAAAAACTTGTCTTAAAATATATGTATCATCTTATTAAAATATTGGAAATATACATGCAGAGCATACATACTACATATAAATTTATTTACATCCTTCCCTGTACCTGAATAGAATATTAATTTTCATCGGAAATGGGCACTAGTAAACTTCCGAATCTCGGACGGTTCCATCAAATTATTTTAGTGCTATGTTGCACTAATAAATTATTATTATCCTCTGTTGACCAACGCGAGCACTCGACAACAGCAGCCATCTTTAATCCCTGGTGCAATGCATCATGGGACTCCGCAAAGTTCATAGTCGAAAGAGGGTACGAAAAATAGACCTGCATTTCGACCCTGCAAAATGCCGGTTCGTCGTGTAAACGGGTACAAAGCGGATTCGTTGCGGCATATTGCCGGTAATTTTCGTCCATGTAAACGGGGCCTGATGGGAATTCTAAGTCTTTCTTAGAATTAAAAGAAAGGAATGTGTATGGAAGTGAGACACAAATTTAAAAAGAAGAATGTATCAACCATGTAAGCAAAAGTTTGGGAACAGCTTTGAGGCAGCGAGTTAAAGATTGGTGAGTGAAAGGTGTAACTTTGGGAGGAAAGAAACGCGGTTGAATTTGAAAGAAGAAACAATAAAAAAAACTAACTAGATACTACACTAATGCCATACGCAAAAATAAAGGTGATGTAGAGGCGATGAAAACTGCAATTTATGCTACCCTATTTCATTGCATGTCTACAGACCAGAAGCCACAACATAAAAAAGTGCCCTTCTGGTATAGACTCATGGTGTTTTTACCAATCATCATTGGCATGTGGTAAGAAACCAGGTTTTCACAAAGATTGGGTAAAAACACCAATCAATGCAGAATACTTGCCCAAAATCTTGCCGATTTATCATAGATTAGCTTCATCTGAATTATTAAGCAGGTGTGTCAGAGGTCTGACACAAAATTCTAATGAAGCATTGCATTCGATGATATGGAACAGATGTTCCACAAAGAAAATTCCGCTTCTAAGAGTCGTGTGCTGATTGCCGTGTTGAGTGCAATATCTGAATTTAATGTTGGAACATTAAAAGCTCTAAAAACATTTCAAGATGTTAATGGACTCGATTCATCACTAGAGGGCGCTGCGATCATTCCTATGACATGTGATTTTCCATGCGCGTTTAAGTAAACAGTAACAGCCGATCGTTTTACACTTCTGGTTTTGCGCTAACTTTCTAATTTGCTATTTTATATTCTTTAAATTCTTTTTAGTACGTTAAATATTTTTAATATATTTTCTAGTCTTTTTAGTTTTTGTTTCGTGACTAAATATATTTATAGTTTTAGTTATAGTATTTGATTTAAGTTTATTCTTCTATTCTTTAGCTTCGTGTTTTTATATACTTTTAGGTTTAGAAATTCCTTTTTTATTAGTGCCAGCCACATTGTGATTTAAATAATTATGCAACACTATTGAACAAAATTTTTTGCCACTTAATATTGTGAATCCGTCATATGTGTATACTAATTTATATTTAGTAAAAAGTAACTTAAGTAAAATTTTTCTTTGTTGACCCTGATAAGGAATTGTCTTAATTTTTTTTATATTACTTATTTGAAAATGTAAAATATTATAATGGACTAAATTCATATGACATTATGATCTAGTGATATTTGTTTTCAATTGTTTCTCGCCTAACGCAAAACACTTTCGCACTTTGTTTTGTTACTTCGTATAGCTATATTATTCTTTTTGCAAGTTATTTGTTGCTGTTACTTAATATATATATATATATATTGTTACAAATTTTGTGCACTGAACGCTAAAAATAGTGCAAATAATTAGTTCTGAATGTGTAATTCGTTAATATTACTTTCTGTTGTATTTATTTTATGTTAAAATCGCAATATTCGCAAGCAATTCCGTTCCTTACATAAAAATGGCGATTCAATGGAAGCATAGTCAAGTTGGCATCATTTTTGGCGAACATATATTGATGCTTCTAAAAAGAAATCTACTAATATCACAGTCTCTGATGTAAACGAATTCTTGAGAAAAATTCCAGCAGACTAAAGAGGGCGTGGTGCTCGCCAAAACAAAGTATTGTTTTGACTACTGAAAAGTCAGCCAACGATTAGTTAATACTTCAGCTGTTGAATAGGACGAGTGACTGCTAATGGAATACATTAGTTATTTGTATTTCTAGAGTTGTGAAGGTGCTGTATCTGGCACTTCTAAGGATTCTAAACAATAAATTTTCATCGCTCCTGAAGACTGCCTTGCTCTTTTGGATTGATAGCATTAAATCCTGGAACTCCGAACAATATTTTTACATTCTAAAATGTCTTGTTTCAGAGCAGATCGGCTGAAATACATTCATTCGTTCTTTGTAAGCAAACCTATTCCTTAGCAAATTTTATATTTTTTTACATAGAAACTTCTTGTAATTATGAAAAAAATAGCCTGATTTGTTATTTTTTAATATTCATATAAAGTTTCCTTTTTGCTGTTCTTGAAAATCCATTTCAGTATTATTGTTAGGATATCAAAACTTTTAATATTATTCATTGATTTAATTTTTAAAAGTGTATGGAAATATTTGTGTGGTTTACATCTATTAGACAATTTATATGTAATTCAATAACTCACAAGAAATAATTTGTAATAAAGAATAATCCAATAAAATTTAGTCATTATTTGTAAAAATTATGTATTAACATGATTCCTTTCTTGAACTAAGAGTATTTTCCTTTTTGATCTTTGAAGGCAGTCATTTCTGAAAGAAATTTCAAACCTTCATAAATGATAATTATGAATTAAAGTCAGACAATCAAAGCTGGCAAATGTTATTTCATTACAGAGTCATATATTTCAAAAAATCTTACTATGTCTTGGGAATTTTTATAGAACAGTTGTGTTTCAAAAATTAGTATACAAAAACAATGTTTAAACTTTATATATCCATATTAAATCAAATAAAGTTTGAAACTGACACAAAAAAACCTCTTTTGTCATACATCTTAGAAAAATACTCTTCATGAGTACACAATGAAGCGATGTCACTGATAGTCTTTCAACAGAATATGATAAAAGCATTTTATAAATTACTACAATGAATTTCTTGGTTAAAAATAAAATTTTCATATGCTTCACTTGTATGATAATCACGTAAAATGTTGATAAATAATGCATATTAAATAAATTTTAATTACTAATTTAAACTAGTTATCTAACAAAAATTTTGTATGCTCCTGTATGGAAAAATTTTCTCGAAAATAACTTCGGATGTTTCCCTATAGTGTAATAGTTTGTTTCAAACAATTTCTAAAAATAATCCCATATCTTAGTATGATTCATTTCTATTTCTTTTTTTCCAACTAAGGAGACAATGATTTATAAAAAATAATTTTCAAACATTTATAGGTGATAATTACTAACACTATCAAAGCGCCAAGTATTATTATTTTATAACATCTTTAAAGGCTTCACACTGTATTGGTACAAATCATACTATTTTAAGGCTACAGCTTAGGTTTTGGTTTCAGTTTCATTTTAAATCAATTTTCCACTCTTAAATTGAATGAAAAATATTTTTCAGCACAATTGACTCTTGCAGTGTGAAATGATTAATTATTTCGGTTAACATTACTAAAAGCATTTCTGCTCGATTATGTATTAAATTCTCATAGTTATTTAATTAAGATTGATTTCAAGGCCAATTTCTGTTTTAAAAATTGTTTATATAACTTAGAAGCTTTATCATTAATATTTTCTTGTTGAGAAACAATATTTCAAAGAGATGGAACACTATTGAAAATGATGCATCTATAAAAATCACCCTCAGCTGATAATGCAATTAGACTTTTGAATTCTAGTAATGCTGATAAAACTGAATATTTTCATGATGTACCAAACTATACGATATATTGTAGTACTATATTTTAGTACTTTAAAGTTAAAAAGTAAACCTAAAAAAATTATATTATTACTGTGTGTTTCATGATCCTAATTCTCGATAAATATACAATTGCTCCAAGTTCTCTTCTTGAGTCAATACTTGTAACTAACTCAATGCAACAAATTTATTCAGGATGTAACGTCGTGAGTAGCTATCCATCAATAAACAAATCTTTACAGCTTAATATACAAATAAAAGCAAACTTTATTTGCTAACAATTTGTAAATGAAGTAATATAAATCCAGATTAAATGCCAAGCCGGTGTGGTCAGTTCATATACTCATGCTCAACGCCACCGGCGTTCATCGTCTTTTTCACTCTCTCTCGGGGATTTTTTTTTCTCCGGTCTTTTTCTCTTTCTCTCTCTCTCCGGGTCTCTTCTCTCTTACTCTCTCTCTCCAGGTTTTTTCCGGTCTTTTCTTTCCGTGTCATCAAAAACAACCCTTTTTAAACAACAGGGGTGTGTTCACAACACGCCCCTCGCTCCTTCTTATTCGCAGGTCAACAAAGTCTCTCTTGACCTCCCTCGTCCTATTGGCGCATAACACGCCAAAACACACCCGAGCCGTCTGGTCCAAGGCGCCATAGTTCCTTGTCCACAGCTGGACACACTGGCCCATCACGCCACCTGTTTCTAGCATCCCCTTCAAACAACACTAGAAAAAGACAATATGGTTATTTTTAAGATAGGCTTCGCCTATTTTCCATGGGGCGCCGAACTCTTAAGTCTATTATGCCGACCCGTCTGCAAACTCCACTCCCTGAGTTCAGACAATAAACAATGGCCCCATGGCCACGTGCACCGGTCATTCCACAGCTGGTTGATCGTAAAACATTCAGGGACAATCGATGGGTGAGGAACTTGTCCGTGACCAGCTGATGAAACCATAAAACCTATTGTGAATCGGAAGATGGGAATTTTCTCCCATCGAAGATGTCACAAGGACTTATAAGCAGGATAATATCAGTATACATGAGTCTTTTTTCAGACTTTTATATTTATGCAAAAATAAATCTAATCTATAGTGATAAATTTTCAAATTGTGCAAAAACCAATAAATGTGCATATTTTTTACATATAGTAAAATTTTTTTTACATTTGTATGGTAGGTTTATACCACATTCAAACTCTGCAAAAACACAAATGTTGTGTTCATAAATACCACACAAATATGTTGCAATTATTATTATTTTTTTAAAGACAATTATAGATTCAAAAATGGCTTTTTTTATTTTGATCATGTAGGGATGAACAGGACTTTTATATTTTATATATGGACACAAATTTATATTTTACTATACACACATTTTAATCTGAAAATTTTAATGCCTGAATTTATTACCATATTTGGAATTCAATTACCAATTAATTAGTTTCAATGTTTGTATATATACATAGAATAAGTATATAGTCAAAGTGAAACATTATATTAAGAGCTTTCTTGTGTTACATTTGTTAAAGTGTCATGAAAATAACACAACAAACATGTTATAATAAATAAACTGTCAACATTGTGTAAACTTTCATATAGAAGAGCACCATCAAAATATTTATATTGTTTGATTCTTGAAACAGCTCTTTCCACAGTAACTCGCTTTTCAAACAATTTGCAGTTACTAACAATTTCAGAATCATAAAATTGAATTTTATCTTTGAAAAAAAAGAGGGCTTTTTAATTTACAACCAATTTTGTCTAACTCTTCTTCAATTAAGAACCCTTTATCAGCCATAAAAACATCATTCAGTTCATTCATTGGTTTACTTTAAAGAAAAAGTTCCTTGTCTGAACTTCTGCCACAATGTAAATGTGATACAAAGCAGATAGCCCCTGAAGACATAATATCTATTATACCATTTAAAGTATTACAATTTTTGTAATGATTAAATGTTCTTTGTTGCTGTAAAGGACGGTTGGGTTTTTTAATTGGAAATTCTGTACAGTCAATGATCACTCTTTTTGATTGATTGAAAGGTTGAAGGGGATATAGAGCAACACAGGCTATGATCCCTCAAAAAATAAAAGACAATACAAGAGAAATCCTAGTAGATTAGTAGATATTGAAAAATTTCATTCCCTTTAAAAAAAACTCTGAAAGTGGATTTATTATTCATTTCCCTTTCCAAAACATCTCTAAATATAATAGTGGAATGTGGATCAATACGAAGAATAGACCAGAGATTATTACGATGCCTAGTATATCTAATACAATTTAATATAATGTGGTCCAAATCATTTATATGTTTACATGTAATAATTGCATTATCCTGTAAATTAAATCTATGTAGAAGACCTGGAGTAATAATCATTTTACTGAAGAATCGAGTGCTTAAGATTTCTTCTCTTCGATTCTCTGTCCACTTTTTGAAATGATATCAATGGATGGAATATTTCCCAATTTTTCAAAATATTTGCTTGAGTAAAATGTTCCATTGATTTTTTGAATTCTATTTCGATATATATTTTTATGAATGTCTTCTGAAGCAATCCAGTCAATGTAAACATTGGACTCCGTGACCGATCTTGCGAGATTATCCGCCTGCTCATTCCAAACAATTTTCGAGTGTCCCGGAGTCCAAAGCAGAATTAACTGATTAACGTAGTTAGATAGCATATAAATTTTGTTAGCAAGTCTATGAATTACCTTATTGAATGATCACTCTATAACCTTTATTCTCAAACAAAAAAAAATTTTGGCATTGTTTCCAAAACAGTTTTCTTTGTAAGGAAAAGTGTCTAATAATTTAAATGTTTCTTGAAAAACTATTGTAACCAAATTAAAAATTCGAAATACTGTTACGATGAAAATTTCAAATAAAATTTCTAGTAATCTATTGTGTGCATGTGTGTAGACATACTATTAGGTGCTTGTTTCATAGCACTCTAATAATTACTCAAGTGTGTTGAGTTTTCATTTAATTCAAACATTAAACTTTATCAAAATCTACTGGAATTTTATTCTGCGTGCTCATTCAAAGGCGGCAAAGATAGATCTTGTACAGAAATGTTGTACAGAAATGAATTTTAGAATTAAGGGCCACGATATTTTTCTGCTGGAACGGCGACAGAGTATTTTCGCACAGTCTGACGTTGTTCGCAGAGAAGTTGGATACAGAAATGCCATTTTTAGTATTTTACAGTTACGTTGCGATACAATCGATACGACTACATGAGTAAAAAAATATAAAAACAGAAATATAAATTATGAAAACCATTTTAAAAATTAACAGAAATTAAATGCATTTATATAAAATAAGTTTAACAATTATTATTTAAGTTTAACATTTATTTGAATAGAATTAATTTCTATCTTACCTTTATCATATTTCGCCGATTCGAAAAACAGTTGACAGGTGCAGCCATCTAGCGAGAGAAAATCTCTACAAAAACTGTCCTTTACATTACTCCCTTGCCAGTAACAAAGTTACGATACAAGAAAAAAAAATATATGGCAGGGACAGTTTCAGACTTATTGAACAGATTATAATTTCATTTTTTTTTACAAATTAAACTTATACAAACCGCTTTTAACACAATTATTACTAATCATTACATTACACAACACAAAATTACTACTACAGGATTGCTACAGAAGTCTTAATGCACAAAATATGCTACAAGTTTAAAAATATTTAAACACAGCTACCTTCCTGTGTTTCATAAAAACTACATGGAAAAATACAACTAAAATGTTCAGCAATTCTTTAAATGTATATTTATACTGAGCAACAATCAAATTTAAACAGTCAAAAAAGAGTACATATAAGGTATACAATAACTCAAAAAAGAATAAACTACAGAATGCTTTTGCAAATACACAAAACTCAGTCAATATTTGAACGTGGGAAACTAAAAGTACATAAATATTTTGCGAAAAAAAATCATTCATATTCCAATGAAAGTTAACATGCCATTAAAAAAAAACATTTCAAGTTACTCTGCAATGACAACACCTTAATTTTTTTGTCTATTATGAAACATATCAAATCCAATACTGTTAAAAAAAATCAATTTTCATATTTACATACATAATGGGTAATTTTATAATATATAACATACAGAAAACTTCCTATTTACAAGAAAGAATATCAGAAAACTTTAGTTTCAATTCACCACAAAATTAATTATAACTCAGTTAATCACTAATACAATCCATTTACCACAATTGAGCATTTTTATGCAAAACAGTATCTATTTATACACATTTTATTTGATGCTAACACATATTATTTCTACTCATAGAATTTGATGCTAACACATATTTATTTATAAACATAGAATTTGATGCTAACACATCTATTTATATTGATATCCTGAAAATTTTATGTTTAGGTTTGGAGTCTTGATCGGACATTCTTGGGTGATTATGGCCGCATCATCAGCAAACAGACAGACTTCGACCAGTGGAGAGGTGGGGAAGTCGCAGGTGAATATGTTATACAGGATCGAACTCAGGTTTACTCAGTCGAAGGAAGCACATGGCTATTTGTTGATATCCGCGCTTGCCGATGACATGTGACTATGACGTCAGGTGAATCGAGTCCATTACATAAATCGAACTGAATTTAAAAATTTTAAATAATAAGCGACAGCAAGAGCTTTAGAATAAGAACACTTTTCTGAATTTATTTTACCGATTATGATATATATTTTTATGATGTTAATATGGCCGAGAATTTTTTTTAAAAAAATAAGTATGTAAAAATAAATGCAAATCAGAAAAAAAAAATTAATCGAGGAAAAATATTTTTCTTTTTTTTTCCTTCACGTTTTTAAAAGCAGTTTATTTCATTCGGTTAGTAGCTATTTTCTAGAACTTGGAAATTCATAAGTTTCACATTAAATACGGAAATTCAAATTATTGGGTGGAATTTTTAATTACTTTTTTATTCTGAACCTTAACACGAGTAATAGGTGAACTGCATAATTTTTATATAATTTTAGTTTAAGAAATACGTAAGCATTTACAATATTTTTAAACATATTTAAGTTTGACTGGATACTGGCTCACCACTAGATGACGCTGTGAACAGCGGCGTGTTCGAGCTTATTTTACCGAACATATCTCATTTAATCGTTTCTATAGTCATACTGAAAAGCTAACCGCATGAGAGCTATCATTCCGTAGACAACGAAGTACTACCCTTGTGCACTCCTCCAAGTTCTGTATTATCAAATGAAGTACTTCTCTAGTATGATCTTCCGTCAAAGGTGACTTTATTGATTTTGTGGTGTGTGTGGCCTGAGGTGGATTTACTACTACTTACTTGATTTGTAACATTTTTCACTGATTTGTAACCTTTTTAAAACGATCTGTTCTTAATTTATGATCTCATTTACTTTTCTCATACATATAAAGTTTCGTGTAAGTACTCATTTCGCTCTGGGTACATATTTTTTTTCTTATTGTGACAGAGTGTGTTTGATTAAGTAATTCACTGAGAAAAGTGTTTCTCTAACAACAAATTCTCTATTGCACGTCTTATCGGTTGTGTCATATTTTAGCCAACATAACTATTTATCGCCAACTTGACAAATTATCGTCCTGAGATTTCAAACAGAAAAATGAGCTGACGATGTACATAATTTTTTATCAGCGAAATATATGGGCTAAAATAGAATTTTATGCTTTTGTAGATAATTTCCTCACCGTACAAATTAAACCGACGAATTTCGATTTTTTATCCCATAATTATTGGTTCTCGACTGGTTAATATGAAACGCGAGTAAAATTTGAAAAATGACGGAATTGAAATTAAAAGCACTTCATCTCGCTTAATTTTTACTGCTTCATGTTGAAATGTAGCACACACACACACAGCCATGAATTCTTGTATGAAATGTAAGAAAACGTTAAATAAGTTGAAGGGTTACTGGAGAACCTGCTTCCCCCAGGGAGGCTCTATCTCACATTTTGAGTAACTGAATGTAGATAACAAACCAGTAGAAAGTAACTAGCTATATATCTATAATTCTAAGAATTATTAAAAAACTGGTAAAATATTATTATCGAATTACTGTATTATAGGGGAAAATAATATCTATTTTCTTTCGACGAAACAATTAAAGTATTTGTTGTTCATTTTAAAAAAATCAAAAAATAAAGATATTTCAGGAAAAAGTTGTCGCACTAAAAATTTTGCTAGCTTTCATATAGAAGCTCATTAGAAGGCGTTGCAGACAATATTTTCACAAATATTTAATTGACATTTTACTACCCATTTACTATATTTTAAGTCGATACGGAAAAGTATTCTATTTCTACGTTATTAGTTAATCGTGAAAATGTACCTTACATTTTGCAATTACAAACATAGTTATTCGAAGCATGGATCTTGTCGACAAAAATTTGTAGTAAATTTGTAGATCTAATAATTCTGCGCGCCATCTATGAACACAAATAGTAATTGAGCATTAGCTTGGGCAGCTTTTACTTCATTAAAGAGAGGGGTGCATTTAAATTATTATTATATCCTTACCCAGCGTTTCTCAAACTTGGGGGACGTAATGACTCTATGAAGGGGGCGCGAGCATATTGAAAAGTCTAAAACAAAAGATTATTGAGTCTTTCTGATACCAAATCCAAAGTAGGAAGATTTGTTGGAATTTCTGGGTATACAAAACTATTATATTTTGATAAATTTGGTATACTTTTCCTACTTAAACTTTGTCGGCAATTGTAACATTCTTTATAATGTCTTCTAAATTAATTTCCAGCCAAATATTTTTATGCTCAGCAAATCTCAAAAAATCTCAGCGTTCTCAAATCATCTCTAAATCATAATCTATCACAAATCCAACACCTGTGACCGAAAGGATTATCAACGAATAATTTTTGAAAATCGTTGTGAGCATTTTTATGGGTGAGTGAATATTAACGGCGCACTCTTCAGCTACATCAGGGCTTTTGTCGACGGACTTCGTAATTTTGAACCATGGTCAAGGGACGAGGACGTCACCTGAGCTAGCATTCTCCCCACTCCTAACTGCCACACCAACGAGAGGACGTTTGAGCTCTCAACAGATTTAACGTGCATCGCCCCTACACGGCGGGTCTTAAGTGGTACTCGTTTCGAACTCATGCCACGCCAGCCACTATCTGATACTTTGACCACTGGGCTACCGTGGCCACGCATTTTTATGGAAATCATAGTCTTTGTAACGTAAGATAGAATTTATTATCGATTCATATGCATCAGTTCCAACACGCACTAAACTTGTTGATGGCTATGTAGTTGACGGCACACAGTGTGATGTTCCTCTCCTTAGAAGAACACCTCTCGAAGTATCAGCATGAGCTAGAGGTGTAGGATTAGCGAAAGAACTAGGATCAAACATTATCTTAATATGACTTTATTAAGATATTCAACTTAAACCTTTAACAAATTCAAATATAATAATTAATATGAGAGAATCTATGATGACGAAATACGCAACACACAATAAGACTTTGTAGGTATAGATTCGAACCGGGCACCTTCCGTTCCGAACGCCAGTACTTTATCGATCACGCCAAGACGATCGTCTTCGCGTGATGTCTAAGTATTGGTTTATTTAGATACCGCTACAACTTAATATAATTCAGACCACTAACTATAAGTGAACCGCCTAATCTCCGATTATAATATTAAATAATCAATCCTACCTTATTACAGCTTGGAGTAACGCTCAGTCTTGTCATTGTATGCAATCGTATGCAACTTGGCTGGTTCCTTCTAATCGAGCACTAATAATATGTATCCACGTCACGCAAAACTCATTCAAACTTGGAACACGAACTGTAATAACCCTCAACTGCCACAAACCAGCATCAATTGTCTAACATTTCTTTACATTGCCATCTCGCTTTCTCTAAAATCCGATATTTTAATGTCCGTTCATTTGCATCTTTTGTTTACATTTCATTTCTTGGATTTGGTTGGAAAAGAGTTGCCATTAATTCTGGCCCAAAGAACCCAAAGGACTTGTTAAAGAAAAGACGCGTGAGACGTCACACAACAGGGTGGCTCACAAAGTCCCTATTAACCTGTACCGTCATAAGAAGAGTCTCAATAGCATTCCCATCCCTTAAACTCGGCATTAAGAGAGTATTTTGCAATGTTTTTTTTTCGTGCTCGATATTCTCTCATGTGTACTGTGATGGAGATTTGGCAGTAGCACTTGATGAATTTGCATTATTTTTCTGGGGGGTTTTTTTTTGTCTCTTTTTCGACTGGACTTGCGGCTAGTTTTTCTTTTTTTTCTTTCACGAAACTCTTTTCCTCTTTGTGCATTTGATTTAGGCATTTTGACTAGAATTAATAATAATTCAACGCAAATGAAAATTAAAGAAATAAATTAGCCACCGAACACATCGCCATGTAGCCAACAATCTAAAGAAAATTTCAAAAAGACACGCTTTTGCTGCGAGAGCTATTTTGTCTACACCTTAATGCTCACACTGCACCGCTGATAATGTTCCCAGGTCTGGGGAAAAAGACCCCTAATCGGAATGTGGGCAAGTTGACCAGTCGGAGACGTGGGCTGTTAACCAACTTTTTCACCGATATGACACAAGTCACGCGGTTTTTTCGCTCCCCCATTTCCTCCTCTGACTCTCTCCTTACTATGGCGACGAGCCGGGAGGGGGAGGGGGGAGACTACTTCCGTTCGCTTTTTCACTGTTACGCAAAACTGGACAATTTTCTCGTTCACTCTCGAGCCCTAAGATGTTACACTTCAAAAATAAAATACACACTTACACTGATATAATATACTTAAAAATGTATCAATACTACAGAATGTATTTGATACTTAATTTAACAAAAGTAAGTTAAGAACCAGTTTAATAATTTCCAGTGACCCCATGGGTCTTATCATATATAAAATTATATACAAAAATTAACACTTATATTATAATTTGTTCAATTTATAATTAATCCCTTAACTGCCGATTAAAAGGTACACAATTCATTCCCAATGCCACCGAAGACACTATCAAATTCCTTGTATTGCATTCCAAGGCCTTTGGAATAATTGTATGGATAGCAGTGCACAGAAAAGATTGTACTTCGGAAAGACGCATATATACGTCCGGGGGAAATTACGCTCTGGCTGAGTGAGACGTTTATATGTGCAGGGGGAACTTCAGAGGTTAAAGTCGTATTGTAGCTTTAGCATCAAAGTACAGTATAACGGAATTCAATACTTAGTTACTGTATGGAGGGGTGGGGGCGATGAGAAAATGAATTATCGAAAATTGGGTAGCAAGCATTGAAAGTTTGAGAAGCAATGTCCTAACCCAGAGATCGGCAACCTATGGCACTTTTGCCACATTCGGTACACGGTACAATTCTTAGTTGCACGCCACGCTACTCTGCAATTTTTGTGTGGATGGAAGTTGATAATTTTGAAATGAAACTTATTGGAGTAACCTTTTAACAATTATGGAAATCAACCATCACAGCATAACTATAAGAAAAACTGTGAATGATAACTCTAACGGTATATCGAAAGCTATTTTAAATTATTGGTTGTCATTGCCGGAGAGATTTAATTGTTTGCAAAAAATTACATGGGCTCTGTTTTCCCTTTTTGGTTTTACAAATCTATGTAAACAAATGTTTTCTCATAGGAACAATAATTTGTGTCCTCAGAAAAATTGTTTGACAAATATATATGTTAAGAAACATGTGAAATTGAAAGTCAGAAGTTATACCTCTGATTTATGATATGCATTAGAGCTGTGCAGGGACAAGGTTTATATAAAAATGTTTTTTAGTCAACTTTATCGGAAAGGAATTTTTATATGTTATGTTATTTATATCTTATTCCAAATAAACATGTGTAAAGATGCATAATATACGCGTAATTTAATTTTTAATTTATGTTGAAGGAATAGTTATATTTAATGTTTTTTTATTTTTATGCTAATGAATATCTTTAAAAGATGAAAAATTAATAAATAATAAAATTTAAATCAATATTCTTGACCTCTATTCCTTGACTCTACAAGCATTCTCACGGGAATCGTATTGTGTTCAATATTTTCTTCAGTGTGGCATCCTGAATCATATTAGTAGATAGGGCCAATCTTAGCAGGTGTGCAGTGCTTGCACCGCATACGCAAATTTTATTTGCATTTTTATTAATGTTTTACCTCTTAATCTTATACAGGTTGATGAGTTTAAAACCTCAATATATAGGTTTTAAATAAATCGTTAAATATATAAGTATTGTAATAATTAAATGTATAAGTATTGTAATAAGTAAGTAAATATGTATATTATAAGTAATTAAATATATAAGTATTAAATATAAGTATTAGTCACAATTTGAAAAAACTGTAGTCAGGCGAGACATTAGGATTTCTCACGTAGGCGGCCGACACAATAGGATCGGTCCTGTTGGTAGATTGGTTTGGAATGCCCCAGTTTCAGCGTTGCCGACCCCTGTCTAACCTGTATAGGTTTCTTTCACATTCTTCCTTTCAAAGTTGAAATAACATAAAAAGTGGATGATAGGGGAGGGTGGGGAGGGAGTTTTTATTACTAGAGTTTTTTACTCTAAATTAACTGTCGATAGATGTGTAGTGAACTACTCAAATTCTAGGGACATGACAAGATTGAAAAGAAAGCTTTTTGAAGAATTTCACCAAGCGTTCTAAAATGCTAAGCCTCAGTCAAAAAAAAATCTTTTTCAGTCAGTCAGCGAATAGGATATACCATGTATCCTTCTGCATATATATGATACCGTTAAAGTATATAGTTCAATTACTTCATAGAATAACTAGATATTTCATAAAATAACTAGACAAGTCAGTTAAAAAGTACGGCAAAAAAACCCCTGAGAAACAGTTTTTTATATAACTTTACGAAAAATTAAGAAATCAACAAAATATAACAAACAATAATAAGAGTACACTCGTACTAATAAATAAATTTAATTGATTTTAAAGTGACCGCCGTTTGCAACAATGCAGATTCGCAAACTGTTGCAGAAATTTTCAACCTCAAGTCTTTTACCTTTAATCTATCCCATTCCCGCAGAAGCGATTGCTTTAGAGAGTCAAAAGTTTTGTGCGGTTTATTGCAGGCTCTGGACTCCAAAATAGACCGTACACTGTAATCCATGGAATTGAGATCCGGCGTGTATGGTGGCCATTGTTAAGATGATATCATATCTGGAAAATTCACCTTGCACCTCTCTTGTGTCTTTCTGACCTTTCAAACTGGTGCAGAATCTAGTTGAAACGAACATTTTGCATTTCCGAAATGCTTTTGGCTCCACGGAAGCTTCAATAATGTCCCTATGTTACACTTTTTGATTGATTTTAATGCCTTCCCCACAAAACCCAAAGGTGTTTTGCCACGATAATTCCGCCCCAAACCATGACCGACTTTGGATATTGGCGATTATCAACAATTGTCGGGAATCTCTCCCTGTGCTGACTTGCGTCCCGTCACAAAAGTTTTCAGCGTCTTCGGAGTCGTACGCGAGTTTGTTTTTTAGTGAGAAACTGAACTTCTCGCAACTTGCAAGGCTTCAGTCCAAGCTCCGTTTTTGCTATTCACTTCACCAATCTGTCTCTTATTCCCATATCACGAGCGATCGGTCTCTCATGGAAACCCTCGGATTTCTCTGGACTCGCTTTCCGACGGCCTTACGATTCCTTGAAGTGTTTACAGTATTTTTTCGCCCACTTCCTGGACGTAGACCCTCATTGAAAGCCAGTGGCACACACAGGAATTTTTCAAGGGGGTAGGGGGTCCGGCGTCGAAAGTTCACCAATCTTGTATCATGCTCCTTTTGATTTTGTCGATTTTCGGGAACAAGACACAGTAAAAAACTAGTTTTTGAATAAGTAATTATCATTAATTAATAAAACTAATCATTAATAGCAAGTAATTCATTAATTTTTGCGTACTATGTACTTAGAATTATAATTAATCGGGAAAAAAATCAAGGGCTTTGTGAGGGTCCGGACCCCCAGGATCCTCCCCCTTGTGGGCGCCACTGTTGCAAGCTCTTTGAGACGGCAGATTGCAACAGATACTGTTTGACGAGGTACATTAATCAAACGAACGACTTCACACTGTAGTTTCCCGTGCTGTAACAACTCTAAATTAGCAGACTGTTTGCTCGACATTATTAAAAAACGACATAAATTAAAGAACTAAAATATATATTAGAAAATATTTTATTATTAAAGTGTTAAATAAAGGAACATAAAACACCAATTAAAAGGAAATTTGTTAATTATTCTACGAGGCAAGAAATTTATCCGAGTTTTTTGCCACACCCTGTATATAATAGATGAACAATTTCCTACTTTACCTAGTTATTCTATGAAATAACTAAGGATAGACCGTTAAAGTGAAAAATAAATCATTTCATAGAAGATTTTTACAAATTAATTCATAATAAATAGCTAAAATCTCTCGAAAAATACTTTTTATCCCTTTTGCGGATGAATAATTGATAAATAATAAGGGAAAGCTGAGATGATATAATTTATTTTTTGATCATATTACTATTAGTTAAATATATATATATAAACAGAAAATGGGAGAAAAGAATATGTTGCAAAAATAGATTATATTTAAATATTATCAACAAAAGTACATGCTGAGGAGAAAAACTTTTGCTTCAAAACTTTTTAAAACAAAAAGGTAAGAGAATATTAATTAAAATTTAATGAGACTATTTTACTTTTCATTATTTATTAAAGCACGGACTGCTATGATGACACTTTGGATTGAATTGCTTATTATTTTTGAGACAAGCACACTGATTAGTATTACACATCTTTTTTTTACGCGAACACTTTTTAATTCCTGGTCCAGTACCACAACTTTGAGCTGTTGCAACAGATCGAAGCGTTGTGCCAATATTCGGAACTTCTCCAATGGAAATTAGCTCTCACTAACATATACTGAACTGATATCTAGAGTACAACTGTTTTATTCCGCCTAATCGGAAAATTCTTCCCAAAGCAGCTAGAACTTTTGATTCAAAGGATTTTTGAGTATCGTACTTCATACGTCAACGATCCAGTACTCGTTATTCTACTGAATACCTAATTAAATCGTAGAATTCAATAAATTTATATACTTTAACTCTGAATGTTCTAGTTCTTTCATGAAATACCTAGTTATTCTATGTGTGACGGGCTCACGCGTGTTTTCTTTAAAATGTCCTTTGGGTTCTTTAGGGACAGAATTAATGGCAACTCTTTTCCAACCAAATCCAAGATTTGTAGTATGAAAGAAAGATGCAAATTAGGAAGCTTTTGAATATCAGAAGTTAGAGTAAGCGGCATGGCAATTAGAGGAATGTAAATAGTTTGTGTTTCTAGATTGAAGAAGTTTTAGATAACGTTACGCGGAGAAGAGTAGTAATTATACGTGATAGAGATCCATTGATCAAGGTGCATACCATTGCACTCGAGTTATTGCAAGACCTCATCTAAAATTGCTGTGATCGTTACTGAAATTACATTAAGGTAGGATTGACTGTTTAATATTAGGATCTGTAATAGTATTGGAATCGTGTTTAGGCGAGTCAGTTATTGATAGTGGTTCGAATTAGATCAATTCGGTAATATATATGTGGGAGACAACAATGGGTCCAAGACGTTTGTCTTTCTTCTATTTTATTTTAAAACTTAATAAAAATTAATTAAAAAGGTAGATATTTTAACAGATAAGTTTGACGATGATATGCAGAAGGTAACGCCTGCTCGCGCACCTCTCGCGTTCTCTTTTCTCCTCTCTTAAAAGTTTTGGTTCTACTTTCACTAGTTCAAAAGTTTCCACAGTTTCAGTTCTCATTAGCTGCGCCTGCGCGCGAAGACTGCGTTGTTATCTTGAGAACTATTGGATCCTACATTCGGCTATCCTGACTGTACGCTGTCCGCAGCGGTACTTCCTCCTTTTTCATCGAGACCAGAGGAGAATCTGAAATATACAAAAAAGACGGAACAGACAAGGACTATACGACAAATACATAGAGATTTAACATATCATAATTCTTCTGAACTAGACCGTTTCTCCATCATGTGAAGGCATCTCTTCGACATCCGGAAGGTTCCACAGGAAAACATTGTGTTTCACAGGTATAAGAACGTCTTTTTTAACAAGTTGATCTTTGGTTGAACGCATCGATATTTTCCTCTGTAGAGTTCTGGACGTCTGTTCAAAACGATTTCTCTTTTTCCTCCCTTTCCACTGCCAGGGCAGGAAGATTTTCCGGAGCAACGCAAACCGACGATGTTTACTCTTCATAGGTAAGGGGTTAGGTGAGCGGGAGATAAATTCCACGGAACTCGTTTTCATGGCACCATTGACTTTCTTACACAATACTATATCAGAACATTTTTCTCTTATAATACTCAATTTTAACTTAGTACTCTTAATTTTATTACATTTATAATCCTTAATTAGAGAACTCGAATCATTTCTAGTACTAAAGTTTTTAACATGTGGCAAATCATAACTAGATTTTTTTTTCTATCACATTTGAAAAAGAAACATTTGAAAAAGAAACACACTAGGATAAGCATAAGCACCTAAATCTGCACTCAAAGAGGATCCACTTTCACTCAATAAAACATCGCTCTTTGCGTGGCCTAGTTTCTTTATTTCAGCATATACACTGGGATGTATAATAAATTCTTCGGTCAAGGTCGACGATATTGCCGTTCGAACACTTAGACCGGGAGAGTGTTGATTAAGAGAAAGATTTATCGGTTTAACTTCTACCATTCGCTGTTCGCCAAAACATGAACTTAATGTTATTATTTCTTCGGAAGGTGTTTGCACCTAATTAGTGAGGAATTTAAAACTGGGATCTGGCAACCTGAATCAATCAAGGCTGTTACGAGCTGATTTTCCACAATAATGTTTACGTATTGAAGATTTGCGAATTCATCGCTATTTTGTTTTTCGCTCTCGACTTTCAAAGTATTCACGTTTATTCTATTATGGATGTGGTCGTTAGATTCTTTAGGTTTAAAACGCTTCTCACAGTCTCTTGCGTAATGAGATGAATCACCGCATATATATATAAAGCAATTTTTATTTTCTCTTTCAAGATATTGGGGATAGTTCTCTTTAATCTTTGGTTTAAAGTTTTGTGATCTATTTTTAAAGGGGTCTTGGGTATATCCATAAGTAATAGGAATTTCTTTATGTGATCCGCTTCTAGATGAAATATAAATATCGCACTCTTTAGCTAAATCAATAGGCCTGAACCAATCTTCTGCTTTTCGAATGCCAATATGAGTTGCAGTTTCCTTATTTAAAGTTTCAAATAATTTATCAGAAATTATAAGATCACACAGAGATTCAAAGGAATTAACTTTTCTTAACGAACAATAATATTGGAAGTTTGCCGTCAATCTTGCAGCAAATTGGATGTATGTCTCGCCTGATGATTTTACAGCATTTTTAAATGAGTTTAAACACTCGCGAGGGGTTAATTGGAATTCTCTGAGTACTATAGATTTTAGTTTTTCATAGTCATTTAATTCCTCTTCTTTAATATACAATAAGACATTATGAGCTCTTTCGCCCAGAAGATTTATTAAAATTTCAGATTTATATTCGTCATTTATTTTCTTGGTTAAAAATGCGCGTTCTAATGATTGGAAGAACAGATTAAAATTTTCAGATCTGGTGGGAACAGGAAGAGATTTCTAATACTTTTTATCATATTTTCTATGTTAGTTTCGAACTGTTTATCTTCGACTTTAGCTGCAGGATTTAAACTTAATGCTTCATTTTTAGCCGTTTGAAGTTCGATTTCTTTTTCTAATTTTGCTAACTGAAGTTTCGCGAGCTCAATTTTCTGTTTTTCTAAAGTTACCTCTCTTTTGTTTCGCGATACTCTCTCATCTATACAGTTTTGAATTAAAGTTTTAATGAAATCTGGATCACTTTCAAATGTACTACTGTTCTCAATTTTAATCTTTAGTTTAGCTATGGTGTCCGTACTCTCCACAGTACCGTCTAGATCCTCAACAGCTCTTATGAGATCCTCTTTAAGAGCGTTTTTATACATTTTAGAAAAATATGGAAAGATCCTACCTTTTTTTTCTAGCTCCCTTGTTGCTCGCACGTACGATGTATCCAATAATTGAAGAAAAACTTCGATTCCACTGTGATTTCACCTCTTCGCAGGTAATATAGTTGAAATTGTTCGAATTGACACCTCTTCGCAGGTGTTTATGTGAGTGGTTCCAACCTCTACACAGGCGGAATTTTCGTCGATGGGTTCCAACCTCTACACAGGCGGAATATTTGTCGATGGTTCCAACCTCTACACAGGCGGAACGAAGTTTTCGAAAAATGGCGGCGTGTCTCCTCCACGGACGGCTTTTGTTCACGTTCCAAACTTTGATCAAAATCGAAATTTTTTTCAATCCCGGCCTCTACACAGGCGGAGTATTCATGCTGAGTTCAAACCTCTACACAGGTTGAACGAAGTTTCCAAAAAATGGCGGAGCGTCTCCTTCACGGACGCTTTTGTTCATTGTCCAGACTTTGGTTCAAAATCGAAATTTTATCGATCCCGGCCGAGCCCCCATAATTTGTGGGAGACAACAAGGGGTCCAAGACGTTTGTCTTTCTTCTATTTTATTTTAAAACTTAATAAAAATTAATTAAAAAGTTAGATATTTTAACAGATAAGTTTGACGATGATATGCAGAAGGTAACGCCTGCTCGCGCACCTCTCGCGTTCTCTTTTCTCCTCTCTTAAAAGTTTTGGTTCTACTTTGACTAGTTCAAAAGTTTCCACAGTTTCAGTTCTCATTAGCTGCGCCTGCGCGCGAAGACTGCGTTATCTTGAGAACTATTGGATCCTACATATATATTGTGTGTTTTGCCACCGTAGATTCTCTCACATATATTATCGTAATTTAATTTGTTAAAGGATTAAGTTTAATATCTTAATAAAGCTATATTAATATAACAAGCTGGTATACCCGTTCTTCGCACGGGTGAACTGAAAATTTACAGATTGAAGGATAAAGAAGTTTTTAATGAGTTAATTGTAAGTGAATTGCAAATTATAAACAAAAAAAGCTTTTCACATATCTCAGCTGAAGAAAAAAAAGAAAGAAAAAAATACCTTTGTTAAATTTTAAGTCTGTAGATCTAATAGCTGATAAAAAGGATTTTTTTTTATATTTATAACTCCCCGTAACACTCTTGAGGGTTGATTTTTGAAAATACCTCCCTAAGCTGATCTCTGCTCAGCAAAAGTAACACATTGTTAAAAGTTTTGTGATGCTTAAAATATTGTAAATAATTTATAACTGAAAGTGTCATACATTAATATAACTTTCTGTTGAATTTATTTAATGTCAAAATTGTAATACTCGCAAGCAACGCCGTTTCTTAAATAACAATGGCGATTCAATGGAAAAAATAGCGAAATGTTGACGATAGAGTCAAGTTGGCAAATGTCTATTTACTTTCATAGCTCAAACTTTATTAGAGCTTTGTAAGACCCGCCGTGTAGGGGGGCGATGCACGTTAATACTTTATCCAACCGCATTATGATTTACTGCAGGTTTTTTCATACAATATTTTTTTTGGATCACTACATTTAAAATTGAGGGATATACATAAACAAAATACTCCACTTTGGAAAATTTAATCCGTTAGAGCTAATAAATTAATTAAATATATTCAACTGTAAAATTAATTATATACACCATTCACTTAAAATAAATATTCAAATCGTTTTCTAAGGTTTCCATAAACATACAAAAACATAAGACACTTAAATTTTGACATTAACTATTTTTAGGGGACAAAAATAATAATCTTTGCAATCCGCTGAAAACGCTGGCAGCTGAAAATGTAATATCTGCTACAAAACTATTTGCGTTCCCCGCTAAAATACTCATCATAGAACCCGTGCTTTCATATATCTTGGAAGAGTGGATTTCAAAGAATATTCCAGCTAAGTATTGGTAGAATATTCCTGCTAAATTGGTGTGGTGTGGTAGTTAGGAGAAGGGGGTGCCAGCTCAGGTGTCGTCCACGTTACTTGACCATGGTTCAAAATTATGTGGTCCGTCGCCAAAAGCCCTCATGTAGCTGAACAGTGCGACGTTAATATTCACTCACTGAAAAAAATACAGTACAGTAGTTATAATTATTTTTATACTTAAAAATGCAATCTGCCTATTCAATTAAAATTATAGCATTATAATTAATTACTAACCACACAAACAAAATTTGAAAATTTGTCCAAATGATGTAGTGTGAAAGAGAAAGTTTATTCAAACAAACAACAAATGTGTCTTATATGCATATAGATTTGTTTGAATTCTTGTGTATTATTACTTTTGTAAGCTTCATGACATACTTTATGGTGTACCAGTATTTTAAAGCTGACTGAGCCACAGCAACATTTAGCTGGGTATAGCTAGTTACTACATAAAATTAAATCTTACAAAGATATCAAAAATAAAAGACGATTTAATATTTTCAATAAATCAGTATAAACATTTTCATACAAACACAATATATATATATTGTAAAATATTTATTTTGCTATTTGCATTTCAGACAGACATCAAACAAAATTTTAAAAATTGTCAAAAACAGATAAAAAAAACATATTTAAGAAAAATACCACTGATTAATTTTGCCAAAGACATCGCAATGTGTAAAAAAATATTTGCAGCTCATAATAACCAAAAAAAAAAATGTAAGTACTAAAATATAAAAAAAAAACCAAAAATTATATATTGAATTAATTAAGGAGGATTACTGGAGGGAAAGATAATACTCATAATACTAATTTCATATTGGTTGGCTACTCATTTTTGGCATGATTTTGAAATCACGCCAGATTGGTATGTTGTGGCCAGTCTAATGTTATAGTAATGCACAGAATTAAAGGTACTTACGTATCATTGCAACCTATTGGTGACATTATACAAAATAAAGCACATGATTGACAATTCAACGCATACAAAGTTGGGATTGCCA
The DNA here is from genome assembly GCA_019973935.1 of Trichonephila clavipes. NCBI lineage: Eukaryota > Metazoa > Arthropoda > Arachnida > Araneae > Nephilidae > Trichonephila > Trichonephila clavipes. Next base: position 6,962 of record BMAU01002410.1, on the reverse strand, counting down.
AAGTGGCGAGTTGTCTTGAACGTTGGCGACTGTGCAAAAATACGCAAGTACTAAAAAAATTATCCAAAGTATATATATCCCGAGCATAAAAATAAATTGAAAAATGAAGTACAATACTAACATTAAGGTATCCGACTACGTTGAAAACGTCAATTTTGGCGAAAAGTTCGATTTTTATTTTTTGGCTAAATATTAAAATTCAAACGATTTGCTTTCTAAAACTGTTCTTGCTTTGTTAGTACGATAATTAGAAAAAAAGTTACAGCATTTTTAAAACAAGTCATATTCATCAAAAACAACCGGAAGCTGCGATTTCGAAACCGGAAGTCGTATTCTGTATTCATATTTTGTGTATTTTTATGTAACTTTTCATCTGAAATTGAATAATTTTACTTGCAGAATGATCTATCTTTTAGCCCCATTGTTTTAGTATTGAATTTTGTTTTGAAGAAGTGGCAACGATCATTCTGATTTCCTTTGAAAGTATTGCTTGTTTACGTTTTTGCTGTGGCTTTTCTTGAATCATTTTGCTAAAATTCTTTCTATTTTTCTCACGTAATTTAACATTTAAAGTATTTTAATATTACGTAAAATAATCTCGTTATTATTTGATATGGGAAATCGCAAGAATAAATCTCGTTCGCAAAAGCGAAAATTTATTGGGAATCGTTTTACGGAACGTACCAAGCCATTAGATGTACCAACAGTAAGTGAGCAGAAGTTGAAGACCACATCTGTCTCTTTTGAAAATATTCCATCTAAAGATGATAAAATGTCGGGGAATCGAATCTTTGATGTGGAAATTCTACGTACTGTAGAATTGTTTGTTGTCCCTCCTGTTTGTCAGTGAATCTTCAGTTGACAGAAGATTCAATCTTTGGATTATCTTCAGGTATGACTTTGAAGTGCAAAAATTGTATGTTTGTGTATGCTTTTCAAAGTACAAGAAAAGCAAATAAAATGAACGACATAAATTTGCAGTTTGTGTGGGAATGAGAATAATTGGAAAAGGCCATTCATCTTCGAAGAAACTGTGTGCCAGTTTGAACATTCCTTCACTGTCAAAAGCTGCATACAGATCTTGTGAAAAAAAATTATTGAATGTTGCTTCTGTCGTATCAAAGAATGCTATGATTGAAGCTGCTGATGAAGTTAGAAAACTGAAAAACACTTCAGATGTTGCGGAATGTGGAGTTTCAGTCGATGGTACATGGCAAAGACGGGGACATTCATCGTTAAATGGTTGTGTCGCTGTTCTTTCAATTGACACAGGCAAAGTCCTGGATTTAGAAGTGATGTCGAAATGGTGCAGAAACTGTAACACATCAAAGAGTTCAGAAAAAGTAAACATATAAAGAAACACCAATGCTCGTGCAATCATCAGGGATCAGCTGGAAGCATGAAGCCTGTCGGAGCATATAGACTATTTGAGCGTTCCCGTGAAACCAGGAAACTTCAATATGTAGAATTTTATGGTGACGGTGACTCAAAAAGTCATTTAGCTGTTAAAGATATATATGGAATAGATAGCGTAAGAAAATATGAGTGTATAGGGCACATTCAAAAGAGAGTGGGCAGCAAACTGAGAATTATAAAAACTAAGGAAAAAGGACTTGGAGGTAAGGGTAAACTTTCTGACTCATTTATAGACAAAATTCAGAATTATTATGGTATTGCTATTAGAGCAACATTGGTAATTTGGAAGAAATGCAAATGGCTGTGATTGCAGCCTTTTATCATTGTTGTTCCGGTAAAAGCAATCCCATGCATGGCCAGTGTCCATTGGGCTCCGAGAGCTGGTGTACCTACCAGCGAGCACAATCTGCTGGCAAAGTGTTTTACGACAAAAATGCTGGTCTTCCCAAGAGTATTATTAACAAAATTAAGCCGACATATCTTCAGCTATGTGATCAAAATCTTTTGAGGAAATGCCTTCACGGGAAGACTCAGAATGCAAATGAGGCATTCAACGGATGTCTGTGGAACGTAGTTCCAAAAGAAATATTTGTAGAACTTCAAACATTTTCTCTGGGATCTTATATAGCTGTAATAACCTTTAACAAAGGTTTTAAAGGGCTATTGTCTGTATTAGAAGCCCTAGATATAAAAATTGGGTCTTACACTTTACGAGGTTATGCAGCCATTGATCAAACTCGTATCGAGGACTCAAAACGACACTCTTTGCCCAGTGCAAAAGTTACAAGAAAAAAATTCGAGCTATTAAAAAGAGAAAAGTTGTTAATACTGAAAAACATGAAGGTGTAACATATAAATCTGGAGCATTTTAGGTAATATTATTTATTTTTGTAATAGTTATGTTTTTTTTAAATTCTTTAAATGTGTTTTTCTCAAAACTGTTTTTTTGATAAATGTCGTAACTTCAAACATGATATCTTAAAATCTAATAAAGGTACATAAGTGAAACTTTGTACAAGTGTTTTTTGAATACATATTCTAGAGAATGACCTATGAACTTAGTAAAATAATAATAATTAGTATTATTATTGCTCATGTTTTTATTAAGAAACAGAAAAAATTTGTCGAAAAGTGATATTAGTAAGTTCGATTCATGATAACTTTGATTCAAGTTAACAAACTTAAATATAATAGGTCATTCTCTAGTAAGATGGTCAAGTAGTAAATTGCAATGAAAAACTTTGAAATATGTAGATTTTTTACGAAGTAGAGTGTTTGAAAAAATATTAAAATTTATTAAAATTTCTGTAAAATTTTTAAATTTATTAAAAAGTGTGTTCCGGTATTTAATTTTAACTGAAATTTTGTATGTTATTAAGAAAAATGAATCTTATAATGCAACAAGATTTTTACATTTTGCAGTTTTTCAAAAAAAGTTCTCCGAACGTAGTCGGATACCTTAACTGACATAAAAGAACTGAACTAACTTTATCAATGTAAAAGCATAATTTGAAAACATAAGGTATTTACATATAACCCCAACCTTTTGGCGACAATATATGAAACAAAGCACATGACTCACAATTCAGCATATATATGACATGCGAAATCAGGGTTGCCAACTTGGCAAGTTACTTTGAATTTTGGCGATCGTTAGGATAGTACATAGGTGCCAAAAATAATTTATCTTACCACTACCTGTTTCTTCAACATACTCATTTTTGTCATGATTCTGAAATCATGCCAAATTGGTTTGTTGCGGCCAGTCTAATGTTATAGTAATGTACAGAATTAGAGGTACTTATGTATTATCGCAAACTATTGGTGACATTATACAAAATGAAGCACATGATTGCTAATTCAACACACACAAAGTTGGGATTGCCAAAGTGGCGAGTTGTCTTGAACGTTGGCGATTGTGCAATAAGATTAATACTGCAAAAATTATCAAAGTATATATATCGAGCATAAAAATAAATTGAAAAATGAAGTACAATACTAACATTAACTGACATGAAAAGAACTGAACTAACTTTATCAATGCAAAAGCATAATTTGAAAAAATAAGGTACTTACATATAACCGCAACCTATTGGCGATATATGAAACGAAGCACGACTCAAAATTCAACATATTGCCGCACGCATAATTTGCTACAAGTCCCGATAGACGAGTTGGCAGAGCGTTGGACTGAACTTCCTCAGGTCTCGGGTTCGAATCCCGGCCCCGGCAGATTTATCCAAAGACTGGAATTTTGTTTCCGTTTTTAATGTATTATTTCTCTCTAGGTTCTAGATGAATCCAGATCATTCTTTAGAGTGCATACTGGGTATTTCGAATATTCCGAAGTGTATAAAAGCAGAGTTCATCGCCAGTTGGGCATGTTCTCAGTCCAGTGTTGTATCGAGCTCCCAGCGTTAGAATAAATCTAATTGCTTGTTTAATTGAACTGTTTACTTCTTTCGAACTCCGTGACAAGTATGGTGGAGGCGCGGGGTACAATTACGTCAAACGTGGATAATAGCGACAACCTTCGCAGGAGCCTCCGGTTAAGAGGATTATCCCCCGAATTCGGACTGTTAAAAGAAAATAGTAGGAAGAGGACAAAAATGCCGATCGAGCAAGAAGCCAAGCCCGCTGTAGTAACACCTTCGTTACAGCAATGGAGGAGCCCATCGACCTTCCGAGGAGCGCCTGGGGAAGACCGTCTCAAATGGCTTAAAGAGTACGATCGAGTAGCCAACTTTAACAAGTGGGATGACATGATGTGCCTGGCTAACGTTTATTTCTTTCTTGACGGTACTGCGAGACAGTGGTATGTCAACAACGAAGACGCCTTAGATTCCTGGGAAGCGTTTAAAAATGGACTAAGTGGACTTTTTCGGTGACCGTCAAAAATATACCAGAAGGGCAGAAGAACAACTAAAATGCCGAGCCCAGCGTTCAGGCGAGAGTACACAGTCCTACATACAAAAGTGTATTAGGACTTTGCCAAGAGGTAAATCCTCTGATGAAAGAAGACGAAAAAAAGTGTCACACCTAATGAAAGGTGTTGCTGAGGATATTTATCAGGCCCTGTTGACGAGAGAAATCAACGACACAGCAAGTTTTATCAAATGGTGCAACTATATCGAAGATATGAAGCAGAAGAGAGTTGGTCGACCGAGATTTGAAAGGCTTCCAAACGTCGTACCGGTTGCATCCCGACGGATGACTGATTTGGTCTCTCTTATTCGCACAATCGTACGAGAAGAAGTCCATCGACTAGTTAACCAGACGCAAGAATCTTTGGACTCCATCCCCAATCCTTAGAAGAGATCGTTCAAGACGAAGTTGAAAGGGTTTTGGCCCCAGTGTCAACAAAACCTACAGAAACTAGACCACGACCAACATACGCCGCTGTAACCAGGAAATACAGAGCTCCTGTTCAGAAATTCCCACCTGAACCAAGAAAAACAGATGTGTGGAGAACGGCTGACAACAGACCTGTTTGTTTCCACTGCGGACGTCCTGGACATGTAATGCGCTACTGCCGAGAGAGAAAAGGCTGTCTTTGACAACTCTCGAAACCGCCGACGGAACTTCGACGACGTTGGCACTGAAGAAGAAATACGCCGACCAAACTCTTCTCGCCGTTTTACGCCAAGTCCCACGAGAGGCCGATCCCCAATACGTCGTTACAGATCCCCGTCGCTATATCGCCGATCCAGTCAGTCGCCAGGCCGTAGGAGCGAGGAAAACTAAGGAGAGCGACCTTCCAAGGAGGTGAGGCCGCGTGTACTGGAAATCCTCCGTCGACCGCCAAGATGACTGGTAACCAACTAGACGTAATAATAGATAAGAAGCCGATACGTGCTCTAGTAGATTCTGGGGCATCGTTTTCTCGTCATATCCGATAAGTATCGCCGATTTTTAAAGAAAGTTCTGTTTGCTGATGCCAAGAGCGTTATGCTGAAAGTTGCGGATGGAAATTTTGTTGTTCGGCCGATAGGGAAATGTGTTTTACGTGTCCGTATAAACAATCGAGAACTGCCTTTTGAATTTATTGTTTTATCACATTGTAGCCATGACGTCATCCTAGGGATGGGACTTTTAGAGGCGTCTCAAGCCGTTATAGACTGTGGACAAAAATGAACTTGTTCTAGAAGACATCTGTCGAGACTCCACAGCGCCTGACGCCTGGAATTTGTATGCCACCAGGGACTATACACTTAAGCCGCATTCTTTAACTAGAATAACAGTATCAGGATATCAAACCCGAGGAGACATAAATGTAGTTCTAGACGGCAGCAAACATTTGCTCTTCGAGAAAATATTGCTACACCGTCCATGGTATCCACATATCGTAACGGAAAAAAGTGATGTCTGGGTTACCAACCTGCAGTTCCGAAACCAAATCATCCCTAGAGGAATGTGCATAGGCCAAGCTGAACCACTAAATGAAGGGCATCTATGTGTTATTTCCGACACATCGGGTTGCTTGGATGACCAGCAAGAAACTTCGGAGTCACAGATGAATTGTTCGTTAATGATGTCACCCGAGTTAAGTGACGAACAGAGAAACAAGCTATCCGAACTACCCGGAAATTTTCTGGGCTTTTCACGAAGACCGACAAGTCGACAGCCGCGAAGACGAATGTGAAACACAGGATTTTTACTGGTGATCATGCTCAATCAACCAACGAGCCTACAGAGTCTCGCCGACTGAAAGACGCATCATTCATGAAGAGGTTCAGAAAATGCTTGATGAAGGTATCGTCCAACCCTCTGAAAGTCCTTGGTCATCACCCGTTCGTTGTGCTCGTAAGAAAAAAAGACGGTAGTTGGCGTTTTTGCGTCGATTATCGCAAGCTGAATAGCGTCACGAAAAAGACGTTTATCCTCTGCCTCGTATTGACGATACGCTCGACTGTCTGAAAGGTGCCATGTTCTTTTCTTCCATGGATCTCCGATCTGGTTATTGGCAAATAGAAATAGACGAAGCGGATCGTGAAAAGACGGCATTTATTACCCCGAAGGCTTATACGAGTTTAAAGTCATGCCGTTTGGTCTCTGTAATGCACCTGCGACCTTCGAGAGAATGATGGAGAATTTGCTACGCCATTTTAAATGGACTATGTGTCTTTGTTACCTAGATGACATAATAGTGTTCTCAGAAACTTTTGAAGATCATCTTATACGATTAAGACTTGTTCTAAAATGTCTTCAGGAAGCTGGTCTTAAATTAAATTCAAAGAAGTGTCTTTTTTTGCTGCCCAAGAAGTAAAGATTCTAGGCCATCTTATCTAATATAGTGACACGTTCGTCCCGATCCCGACAAAATAAAAAGCCGTAAGAAATTTTCCCCTCCAAAGAATATACATGACATTGCGAGTTTTCTTGGCCTGTTCATACTTCAAAGATTTATTAAAGTTTATATTATCTCGCCAGACAACACAGTCGTTGCTGAAAAGTGGCGTGGAGTTTCATTGGGGTCCTGAAGAGGTGGAAGCATTTACACAGTCTTAGAAAGCACTTACTTCGGATCAGTATTGAGGATGTACGAC